>CM070022.1:3857812-4150312 GCA_036247105.1 Cirrhinus mrigala
TTAACCATAATCTATGAAATATTAACCAGATCTTGATCTTCATCTCACATAAATGACCCCATAATCCACATCTTTAAGACAGTGGTCGACCCTTTAGAGAGGATGGTTATAAATTAACAGAGATTTTTTAAATGCCTCGCATTTTTTTCCTTTTATGACAGTCTGTATTCAGGCCGTTTTATCAGGATCTCCACCCGGATCACTGACTCACTGTGGTAAGACATAATTGAAATGTTCCCATTAGAATCATCACAGCAAACAGCCAGTCATCGGCTGACATCTAGTGGACAAACTAGATCTGTACAGTCATTCCCAAATGAGTGAACACATGGAAAACAGGTGATTCATTCTCAAAAGCTGCTGTTATTAGGACTTTGGGTTGTTTAAACAGCTCATCTCAATTATTTAGTAAATTATATTACTATTGTTCTTGTTAACGTTTATGAAAAGATTACACATTGTTGGAATCATAATAATTATTAAATAGGCATGTTAATAATAACACAACATAAATTTGTGCCTAAATGTCTGAGGCTGCACTGAAAAGCTGGAAATTCCTCCCCTCTTTAAGCCTAAAAATAATCGAATGCAAGTAAATTAGTTACATCGATCATGTAACCTTTTTTGCTCCTTCAATCAGAAGATGAAAAGTAATAACTTTTATTTTTGTGTTATTTAAATAATATAAACTCGTTTATTAACGTTTTGAATTATCTTTATTACTTTTAAATATTTCTATATTGTAATTGTTTTAAAATACTTATACTTTACCTTATTGATTTCAGTTAGACAACATTTCTAATATTTGTTTTTAGTTTTTTAAAGATTTTTTCCATCTCAAATTTATATTTCATATTTCAACTACTGAGAATAATTTTTATAAATTATTTAAATATAATAAAATTAATTAAAAGTAACAATGTTATATATTTTAGAATATATTCTTTTTTAGAATATATAATATATTACATATTATTTACAATATAGCGCAAGAGTCGTATGCACGACTTGACTTCTAGCGTAGCGTTTTTATTTATTTATTTATTTATTTATTATCTGGAGCGTCACAAAATAACGTCATGAGAGAAAGATAAGGAAATAATCGCATCATTTTCATTTTAAGGTGAACTGTTCCTTTAAGACAGCTCTCTGTAATAGTGAATACATATAAACAGATCTGGCTTATTTGAGAGAATGGCGAAGTTTGACATTTTGTGATTTGGGGCGTGAAATTAGCAATGATTAGCCAACCTTTTGGCATTTGCAGTGAGTACGGATTGTTCATCATTAAAATCCACAACAGCTGATAGATGTGCGTAATATGTGTGAAAGGTTAGTCTACAGAACATCCAGGACACTTAAGTCATTATCATATCATATTACATATCAAATGAACTGTGAACTCCTGAATAACATAAAATACTAAATGAACTGTTTCCCATTCTTATCACTGTGAACCGGACATAACGACATTGTATGATTGATAACCTTTTTGACTAACGTAAACTGAGATCAAAAGATAAAGAATTGTAGGTTAGTTGTTTTTTAATAAACCATGAGCTACTTGCTTATCCACAGACTTATTTTACAGCTAACTGATGTTTTAGGCACCATTTTGACCATGATAAAAATTCAATAAAAAATTACATTTTTAAATAACAGTTACAATAATATTCAAAAATAAATAATTTTCCCTGTAATATTTTAACGGTTGCTAAGCGGCATGGCAACGGCGCGCGGTCTCAGGTGCTCATCCAATCAGAATTAAGAGATGGCGTTGTGCGTTTTATACGTTTTAGCTTAGCTAAATTTGCGTTTTAGTCAAACGTCTTGAATAGTTTGATGTAATACTTTATATACATATCTGTAAACGCTTCCGTAACTGCTGTAATGACACCTCTTCGGTGCAGTGAATTTTGCTGGAAAGAAGACAAACACTTGCAAGTTACGATGACAAAACTGACTAAAAATAAGTAACAAAGTTCAGCTGTCTAGTCGAGTGTAGACTATGAAAACAAACAATTCAGGGTGGGTGTATTTAAATTTCTGTATGTACACAAACCTTAATGATACTGAAAATCAAATTTTTTGACCAGATATAAATAACACATAGCTAATTCGACACATGTTGACGTCTTGTGACAGCATGCCCCTCTTGAAGTACGGGTACACTAATTTGCTTAACAATAATGAAAAAGTGTACAGAACCTTGCATAGATTATGATTGAAAACCACTTCTAAAAGTCTCAATCAATGTGCTGTTTGTTGTGCTTTTTCTTACAGGGAGTCGAGCACCTCCTCAAGCAGAGATTCACTGGGAGATCAGATCCTCAGGAGAACAGGTAGAGATCAACTCATTTATTCATTCGTAATCTACTTTTGTTGTGAACTTTTACATAGTATTCACTTCGACACTGATCAAGGCTCAAAAACATAGAAAACTTGTGCATCTTGTGCACATTTTTTTCTTAAAAGCTGCAGGTTTGCTGTGTTTGTACAGCTGAACAATTGTTGCTATATAATGTATTATTCGTGTTCTAATATTTTTCTTAAATATTTTTTTCGACAGTACAGTATTACACATTTTTGTGGTAATTCCTTATTTTGTTAACTATTTTATTTTTAATAATAATAATTTTATCTTACAGTAAAACTGCAAAATTGCATTATTATTATTATTTATTTCAGATTTAGTTTAAACAATTCTAGTACTTCAAGTTAATCTCTTTTATTTTAGTTAGCTGCCAAGGCCACATTTTTGTTGACATTTTGTTAAAGTTTTTCATCTAATTAATATTTTTTAGCAGCTGCACAGAAATATATCAATATGTATAAAAATAATAATAACAACAATAATATTTAATTACAAATAACAATAAAATTAAAATTATAATTTAAAAAAAAAAATATTTAAAAAGTTTAAAATAAAAATATTAAACTAAATAATAAATATTGCCATTGTAATATTTTACTGTAAAGTAAAATACATTTCTGTAGAATATTACAAAATATAATAATAATAATAATAATAATAATAATAGGGGAAATTTGTGCATGCTAAGCTCCAGACCTTTTATCTGCTTTGTGAGTGTTTAATAAGGTTTCAAATTTGTGACTTTGCGAAACACACAAAATAATTTTCAACTCTCTCAATCCAAAAATCCACATAGATCTGCATAAAAATAAATGTTTCAAATAGTAAAATATGTAGGGTGCCATTGCTTATTGGTTGCAAGCCTAGATTAGATAATTAAAATATGTTTGCCAGTATGTTTTCACATTTTTTGCAAATTATAACGAGAACTCTTGCATTGACACGTTTATTAGATAAAACCAGTTGAAGTTTAAATGCAAGATATGATGCTAGTTTTTTTATCCCTGCATTTGCAACATACAAGTAAAACAGCTTGAAGCATAAAACTCAAACAAAATTGGAGAGTTTTCGTAAAAAAAAAAAAAAAAAAAAAGATTACTTCTTAACCAATATGGATATTGAGAGCAGGGCAGATAATGCCAGATATATGAAGTATAATACAAATTCAAGATGGCAAATACTAAGAATAGTAGAATTGTTGACTTTTAATATTATTTTTTTACCATTTTAAATGTTTGAAAATAATTTTTTTTCATGCATGATTTCCAATGCATCTGTTGTCAAGGCTGTCAAATTTTGAAACACTTCTGATCAGCAAATCAGACCGTTATCAGTCAATTCAGGCAAACATGAACGAATTTAAATATAGCATGTGACAGAAGCACAGGAAGTCATGCGTAACACTAGCAATAAAAATACATGCACTGAACATACAAGAAATGACAATTCAGCCACAGTGTTTATTTATGGTGTTTTTCATGAAGCAAGTGCACAACAGTCCATTCTGGCCAGAGGTGGCATGTAGCAATATGTACACATTGTTTTTTTTTTTTTTTTCTTTTCAATTTTTTTTTTTATTCACAAGCAAGCCTATCGTAGAGTGGCTGCCATGACTTTAAAAAATACATACAAACAAAACAAGAGGGCAGAGTTTGGAGTTGAATGGATGCGACTGGTCATCCGGTTACATGCATGGAAATCTTACTGAATTCTAACAAAAGGAGAGAGAGAAGAAAATAAAGAAATACACTATACGCTGATGAGAAAAACAAAGTAGTTCATAAGCTGTATTTGTTCCTGATGCCACTTAAAAAGAAAGGATATACATACATTAAGTTGAAGGACAATAATAATAACAATAATAATAATAATAATAACAATAGTATTCCTTTTCTCCTAAGGTAATTCAAACATTCAGATAATTGGAAAATAAAGTCCCAATCTACTCTTTGTATAAAAAGAAGCTTTCAAGTCAACAAGGAACAAAGGACAGTTTCTTCACAGAAAGGTCTACAGGAAGTTGGAAGGAAGAGGGGCCAGATCTATTGTTGCACTTGGTGAGTGTGCTTTCAGCAGACGGGGAGAGGTAGAGGCACAGTAGGGCTGAGGGGGGATATAGTGTGTGTTTGTGTCGAGGAGGGGAGCGATACTGTACGGCCCGCTTTATGTGGCGTATCTCTTCGTCCACTGTTTAGCTATTCTGTCATGTTCCGTTCTGTTGGTCAAGTACTGTGTGGCGATGCTCCCAACCAGAGGATCCGCTGCGGACACAAGAGCGTGGTCGTCAGCACGTTAATCGACCACACACAAAACACATCTCATCTGCCATTTAGGGCATAAACTACTGCCCATACTTAGAAGGTTAATGATTTGAACACAGAGGGCTACACAATTTGAGGAAAATTTGTTTTTTAGTTTCTAAAAAAACTAAAATTGATGTTTGAATGTAATTAATGTAATTATCTTTAATAATAAACAGTTTTATTTAACAACAGTGAAATATTAATATTATATAATAAAAGTTAATAATATTACAACAATAACAATGTTATACATTTACATTAGTATTATTATTATTACTACTACAACCAAACAAAAGAAATATTATAAAAATATATATTGTAATATTTTACTGTTAAATAAAATTTAATATTAAAAAATATTCATAAATCATAAAAATAACAACAACTTAATATATTGCTTAAATATTATTATTACAAATAATATAATTATCTTTAATAGTAATAATAATAGTTTTATTTAACAACAAATAATTATTAATATTATATAATAAGAGTTTTGTTTAATAACATAAAATTATTATATACTTTATTATTATTATAATTATTACTACTACTACTACTACTACTACTACTATTACTACTACTACAACAACACAAAATTAAAAATATTACAATAAAATATTGTAACTTTACTGTTACATATTTTACTGTTAAATAAAATTGAATATTTAAAAAATATAATAATAAATTATCTCATAAAAACTACTTCTAATATATTCTAATTTAATATATTCCTTAAATATTATTATTATTATTAATAATATTATAATTATCTTTAATAATAAAAATAATAATAATAATAATAATAATAATAATAATAATAACAACAACAACACCAATAAGTTATTAATAGTATATAAGAGTTTTGTTTAATAATAACAATAACATTATATATTACTTTATTATTATTATTATTATTATTATTATTATTATTATTATTATTATTATTATAACAACTACTAAACAAAAATTATTACAAAATATTGTAATACTTTACTGTTAAATATTGAATATTTAATAATAATAATAATAATAATTATTATTATTATTATTACTACTACATTATTATATAATAATAAACTTATTTAACAACAGCAAATTAATATTATAGAATACAAGTTAATAATAACAACAACAACAACAACAACATTTATATACTTACAGTGTTATTATTATTTTACTGTAGTAGTAGTAGTAATAAAATAAAAAAAATTACATGAAATATTGTGTAAAATATTATGTAAAATAAATTATTTAATATTTTCTGTAAAATAAAAAAAAAATATATATTTAAGCATATATTACGCAAATTAAAATATAAGGTTTATTAATAATAAAAAATATTAACAACAACAATTACATTTTATAGTTGTAAAATTGCAATACTAATATTTATGGTTGTTTTGATGTCTTCATTTTGAAACGTTAAATTATCATGCTTTAATTTTGGTGGAAAACTGCAAGGAGCCCTTAAAGTTTAAGAGTTCACTTTAAAACACAGTGCATATATTTAATTAAATTGCAGACTTTGTGATTTGATAACTGCAGTAAGTCATATCACAATTTAGTTTTATTTCAATTATTCATACAGCTCTACCCCTAACTTTAGCATGCAACTCAGCCCGCACCATTTGTGCTACAGACACGAATGATGCCTCCAATCACGTGAATAGGTCTTACATGATCAGACAAACATATTATGTGTTTGGGTCTTACCTGGGTTGCAGTCTGTGAGTAGAGAGCAGATGGACAGCAGCACCTTAGAGATGGTGAGGGCAGGACTCCAGTTGTCCTTCAGGATGTCCAGACAGATCACGCCCTGACTGTTGATGTTACAGTGGTAGATCCTCGTACGAAACGTTACCTGGAAAAGAACAAAAAACACATTGAAAAGCTGACTGATATTGAAGTCTTGAGGCCATATTTAATTTGCAGAGTGAATGATTTGTTTAAAATGAAGTGGCCTGCAAGATATCCATGCCGTGCAAATTGCAAATTTTATGTGGTCGCATTGTTTGAACAAATTCTTTTAATCAAACACCATGAATTCTCCACCTGAATCAATTTCAGTATTTAATATCTGAGGTTATGCCACACTAAAAGTACCTTATACGCAGGAAACTTGTTTCTGTATGAACTAAACTAAAAAAAGCCTCAGCATGTTCAGTGTGTGCGAGACATCTGTGCAAGAGCCCGAGGCTTTCAGTGCGAACCTTTAATGGACCTTGACATTCCTGGCCTTGAGATTCATGACAGTTTAATTGCCACCAGAACGACTTCCTCTATCCTGTCTACCTACAAACCCACAAGAGCTCGGAGAACAAACGAATATAGGACATAATGTGACCATCTCTAAATGAACATCCTGCTTTACAGGGGGTTTAGAGACAGATTGGAAGGGGTGTTAAAGGACACTGACAGAGACGCATGGGCCCCGGGGAACCGCGCTGCTGAGGGGGGCTGGGATGATAGAGAGACAGAATAAAATGCCCCTTAAGGCACTGATAGAAAACAGGACGGCCTGTGAAGCAGGTTCATGCATTGTTCAGATCTGAATTGAGGTTTTAAAATTCCATTTCAGTTTCTGAATCTAAAAGTGCGTGTTTGTGTGTAACAGTTTCTGATCCTTGAATCTGATTGGGTGAGAGAAGTGCGATATTCTAGTGATATCAGAACTCCAACTGTTTCACCGTTTCTTTCACTCCGCTTGTAGCATTTCTCACAGCGAGTGTCATGGCGAATGCCCATATCTGCTAGAAATTTTAAAATAATGTTTGTTGTGTCACGGAATGCAGTTTTAACAGTTTTTTCTAAGCAAAAATGCACTTGCAATAAGCATATTATTCAACGAAACTGACGCAAATGATAAACTTTCGTGCCGACACAGCAGTGGCCCTATTGGGCCAGTGACAGATGCGTCAACTGTCCCGAGCGTCTTTCACGCTGACCCCGGGCCATTGGGCACTCCTTATTGTCAAGCCCCAATTCTCTATAAATGCATTTACACTTTTTAATTTTAAATGCATAAATAATTTTATAAGATTAATGTTTTAAGCATTTTTTAAACATACAAATAAGAAATGTTGGGAAAAATGCAATGATACTTTTAAATATGAAACCAAACCACCAGTAGGTGGTGGCAATGACTGTTTTAATGAGGTAGTCATTTAGTCATTCATTCAACCACAATTTGTTCAAACTGCAGATTCATTCATTCATTCAAAAAAAAAGAGGCAAGTGACTGTCTTTATAAATAGGTTTCTGAATCAGTGACTCAACTCCATGCGTTCAAAAACATCAATTCTTTCAGTAATGAAACACCGCTGTGTTGCTCTGAGATACGCAGCAGTTCTGCTGTGGCTTTGATTGGAACTATTTTCGTCAATGAAACTGAGCAAAAACAGTAAATATTGTGTCTAAAATGTACGTCACTTAATTTTAACTTCTTGTTTACTGAACTACTCTTAAAAACAGTGTCACATTGCAGTCGTCTTGATATTTGGGAAAACATCTTGGTCGTGCAATGTTGTGTACCTAAATCATATATTATAAATATCTTTTTCTTCATACTGCAGTATGCATCAAGAGTGCTGTTGTGCTCGTTTGGTTTGAATTCTGCACGAGTCTCTCTTGAACACTCGATCAAGCTGCGAAAGCCTCATCTAGCACAACACAAGTACATTATCAGTTGCCGTAAGTGTGACGTCAAAACGGACCGGCTCGGAATCGGCAAATCAACCGGCTGGTCACCGGTCCGGGCTGATAATGCGGAAGACCGGCTAATTCCAGTCCCTGGCCGGTTGATTGGTGCATCTCTAGTAAATTTCCTAATGCTTTCAAATGAGTTATTATTAGAAAAGAAGCAAATTAGGCTCTAGAACCACAGGTCAGTATATCTATATAATGCATGAACATTCAAACCAATTCAAAATAAAGTTTGGTAACCTTCAACACTCACATAACAGACAGTGCATAGTTTATCAAGATAAGAAATGAAACTGAAGGATAGGAAAATAAGTTAACTCGATAACCTTAAACTCTAGTGTTGAATGTAACTCAAGTCCACAAACACAAATGAAAATACCCTGATCTGTTACAGTGTGAAAACAGAAAGTGCATTTGGCATCAGGCATTTGCAGCCCTGCTCTTTATACATCAATGAAAACCCATACCAGTCATCCTTTAATTTCAATGCATATTCATATTTCTTTTCCTACCTTGGGTGGTTTAAATGGGTAGTCGGGTGTAAATGCAATGTCAAGGAAAAAGACCCCTCCTTCATACACAGAGCCTGGTGGTCCTAAAATAGTTGACCTCCATTCATAGATGTTGTCTCCTTTGGGACCAGCGCTGTTGGTGGAACAAAGAGAAGAGATTTGAGAAGTTAAACAGGGACTGACCGGCCATTCCAGGAAAATAAATCATCATTTATTCATGAGTCAAACACCAAGAAAGAACAAGACATTGCAGACACATCAGCACTGGCCTCATGCTAATGGGGTCGAATCATGGAAAACCAGATGGTCTGTCTCTCCACTGACCATTTATGGAAGCTAATAGTCTTAGATCTTGCCAACTACCTCAAGATAGCATGCATTATAAGTGCATTTAAGAGGAAAAAGAATAATAAAATGCTGTAGAGATCACAACCGAGTGGAGATAATTTGCCTAAAATTAACAGGCTGCTTTAAAATATATGGCTTGTACTGGTCAGATTGGCTCAAAATGATGAACGACCCTTTTAAAGATAATCTAGATACTTCAAACATGCCATTTTAATGTGATAAAGATCACTAAGAAGCACTTAGAAATCTAAGAAACAACGTCTCGTTTTCTTAAAACGCTTGACTATTACTCTGACTGTGATGTTAATAATACATAAAATAAGTGTAAATTCACGCTCGGATCTACTGAAACGTTGCTGGCGGCTGAGCCAAAGCTGGTGAAGAAAGCAAAACAGAGGCCTTTTGAGCACATCTTTGAGCTTGTTTGTCAAAGGGCCGCCACATCTGCCGGATTCCCTCGTGATAAGTGTCATATTGAAGATTTACGACTCGTTCGACTGCTGTGTCTGTGCCAAACAAACAGACTGGGAGCAGATCCAGCCCATAATAGTAAACACGCCTTAGATCTGAGCTCTGTTTAACAGCAGCAGACACTTGAATATGCACTTGTGTTTTGGAGGGGAGTCTGTCCCGTGGCTCTTTTTCTCGTAATGCTTGTATATTCATGTATATTCAACGTATAATCTTGACCCGTACAATAAAGCAAAAGATCATAAACTGTGGATACAGCAATTATATTTAAAGATTAATTGTAAATTACATTTTTACATTTTCAAGAGAAAATGTAAATGGTTGCCATATGGTTGCTGGGGTGTTCTGGATGATTTCCAGGGTGTTGCTAAGGTGTTTCAATGTGGTTACTTAGGTGTGGTTACCAAAAGTGTTACTATTGGTTGCTAGGGTGTTCCGGTGGTTTCCAGGGTGTTTCTATGTGCCAGGCTGTTCTGAGTGGTTCCCAGAGTGTTGCCATTGGTTGCTAGGTTGTTCAGTGTAGTTGCTTAGACATTTTTATGTGGTTGCTGGGTGTTTTGGGTAGGGTTGCACGATATACCAGTACCAGTAAGATATGTTGTATGCACGGCAGGAACACTGTTTAAAACGTTCATTTGAACATGCACGCCAGCAGAAACATTACAAGTTGATTGCCAAAATGTCTTTCTGCTGTGCTTTGTGTAGTACATGCTGTGTATATGCTTTATGTGGTATTCAGTGTTTCCCGACACTTTAGTTCAGTTTGAAATGAGACGTTGCACTTGCACGTCGTTGTTCATGCCGCAGTTTATCAAAACAAGGGTCCGTTTCAGACCGTCTGTTATTTAGAAAAAAAAAAAATAAAAATATCTTACAAGAAAGTATTCTCACAGTTTTATTCATTTGCCCACTTTTAGAACAGGTGTAATTCATTTTTGGAAGCATCTTTGCGATCACGAATGCAATTCCATTCATTAACAGCGGCTTTGCACTTGGTTCTTATCAATCATTGTATACATTTTTAACATTTTAAATGAATATGTTTTAATATACAAGCTGCTAACTTGGAAATTTCAAGATATGCGAGCAAAAATGCTCCTGACAGTTCAGCAATATGGAACGAGGAAGGGTTAAGAGTGCTGTTTTTGTTTCGTTTCTGTGTTCGAATACGAATCCGCATTGGCTTGGGCGAATCATTGATAAACTAAGCCATTCATAAAAACAGTCATTTGATTCGCTCCTGAAGGATTCAGCTGTTTTGAAAGAATCGTTTGAATGACTCAGTGATTCAATCATGAACACTTGCTGCCACCTGCTGGCGGTTTTAAGTTTCCCATCATATTACATTCTTTTCCAACATATTTCTATATTCAGAGTTTTGTATTTAAAACATTAATCTTATAACATTATTTATGCAATTATAAATACAGTCTAAATGTATAAATACAACATCTAAATGTCACTTCATGCAGTCTCTGTGCAGTGCTAAGATTTTGTTTACATGAAGAATTTTGTGTACATGATTTCATGGACAACAATAGCTAGTCATTGATTCACATTAATGAAGTATTCAGAGAAAAATCCTTTCTGTTTTCATTTACATCTTTTTTATTTATGAAATTTTTTATTTATTCATTTTGTAGAATTGATATTGAAATGATTGTGATTTCAGTATTGACTCAAATACACATGTTTATGATTTGTGGCATAATTTAGCAGCCCTATCCCTACTAAGTCTCTGTAATCTTCTGATCACTCGGGTCTCACATTCATGGATGTTTTTCACCTGTTTTAACGTCCTTCAGGTGAAAATGACGCATCTGATCATTAACAGCACACCCTTCCTCAACAACTGATTTGAGGAATCATTCATGTCTGGAGCCCAAACGCTGAAGGATGACGCACACAATTAAGTTTAATAAATAGCTAAATCCGAACAAATCACTAACTGAAGTATGAGTAATAATAATAACAACACTGATGCTTGCCTTGGCAAACACCACTAATTATACACATACTGCTCATCCAGTGAATGCTGGTTACAATAAAGGGAGGAGATGCTTAAAAATACTTCAGAAATTCTTCTGCACATAATAATGTGAGAGGCATGATGTTGAAATGATATTTAGGAATGATATTAGGAAAATATGAATTTAATTTCAAATCTGAAGTGGTCAGGAATTACATTCAACATTTTCATTTGGTCCGGGGCAACAATAGCATCAGCTGTAATCGAAGATTCACAAAGAAAAAGAGGAATGGAAATAATACGCTTTAATTACAATGTAAAAATTGTAAGACATGCAGTTCTCAGATGTAGTTACTGGTTGCAGTTGCTCGGTGGTTCTGGGCAGGGCAGTTGCTTTGACTAAAATCACAAACTAACCAAAAAGTCAGTGTGCAGAGAAGTTTCATACTAAATTTATAACAGCTAAGGGGGCTCCGCTTCATGTCGTGCCTAACAAAATACAAATATAAATCCACTGTAAACCATGGCTTCTTGGCGCTTATTGCTTTTATAAAACGGTTATTCCATATACATGGTAAGGTTTCACAAAATAAAACAGAGCAAATAAAGCGCAATATTAATAAAAACATTATTCTTCCGCCAAAAAATGTAGTTCCTCAGAAATGGTTGTGGTGGTAACAAAGCGGTTGCGGAGCAACACACAAACTTAAACAAAGGTGTATCTTTGTAGAGTAATTTACAACAACTTCGAACACAGCTCAACCAATCAGAATCAAGGAGCGGAACTATCCGTTTTATAATTTGGTTTAAAGGTTTGTTTAAATCACTAACACATGAACAATAATAACACACTAATACATGCTGAAGCACGCTTGAACCGGTGGTTTGTGGTTTTTCTAGCGGGCGGGTCATTTCCTGTAAATGCCCATTTCCTCTCAATGTCATGACACTTAACTGACAGCAGGTGCCAGTGGGCAAAACTTGTTTGGATCTGACGGGCAAAGACCTCTGGGTACATGCCAATGCTGACTGTTGCTGAGCAACAACCAACCCCCTGCACCATCACTACCGCTGGCCGCGGCGAATGAGTTTAAACACCGCAGTTAACCGACCTTGTTATTGAGCTTTCAGCTTCTTATTGAAACTCATTAGACTTGGGAACACACACACACACACACACACAAACACACACAGGTTCAGCACTTCACTTCAAACCCTTGAGTCCTGAGTGCTTATCTGAAAAAATAAAACAAAAACATGCAAAAATAACCGTGTGATGCAAACCCTGCTGCACGAATATTAATTAACAGTTAAAGCTGACTAACAAATTAACTATTTGTTAAATGCACAACTGAAAATGAGTAATGGTCGACTCACAGACAGAAATAACAGCTGATGTGTCATGACTACAGAGCTTTAAAAAGAGCTATATATATATATATATATATATATATATATATATATATATATATATATATATATATATTATATATATATATATATATATGTGTGAAGAGTTCAGATGCAAAACCAGCTAAATCCATCTGACGTCTTTCTTTAAAAAATGTATTTTTTTCAGGCTCAGATCTATAGGTTTCTATGTAAGTACTGGTACTTCTGAATGGGCTGAGGCTGGTATTTTAGCGAGTTAACGAATTAAAAGTATTTGATGGACGTATAATATGTGTCGAGAGCAATCACTCAGTATCATTATATCATTTTTGACCGAGATGGCTTTTAGCTGGTTTTGCATCTGAACTCTTCATATATATATATATATATATATATATATATATATATATATATATATATATATATATATATATATATATATATGAAGGTATATATATCAAAACCGAGGTACATATTGAACCGCGGACTAACTGTATTGTTGCATCCCTATATATAGGGATGCAACAATACAGTTAGTCCGCGGTTCAATACGTACCTCGGTTTTTAACCACAGTTCTCAGTTTGGTTCGGTTCTGATATCTTGCCACTTCAGTGTTTTTTTTTTTTTGCAACAAATTAACAAAATACTCCCATAAACCTCTGTACACTGGAAAAAGTGTGGTTTAGTATATGTCTGCTTAATTTTTCTTTTGAGAGCGGTATTATTTTTTAGATTTTTACACAAGATAGAATTTTTTTCGTTCATACTGGACGCCAGAGGGCGCCCTCATGCAGAAAATCCACATATGCATCACAGTTGTTTCACTGATGACTAGGGGTGTGGCGAGACACTTATCTCACGAGACGAGACACGAGACTGGGTTCACGAGAATGAGACGAGTTGAGATTTTTAATCTTTTCTTAAGAAATTCTCAATGATGAAATAGTCTTTTATTCAACCAAAATGCAAAAAAAAAAAAAAAAATGCAGGTGCATTTTGAACTTTATGAAACTTCCATTTGAATGAATTATATGCAGTAATAAACAACATTTAAACAAGAGCTTCACGATTCTGGATAAATTGAGAATCCCAGTTGTTTTTAATAAATTGGGGAACATGATTCTCTCACGATTTTGGAGAAAAAAAGATTAAAAAAACTAAATAAAATAACGTAATTTATTAGGGGTTCTGACAAACTGTTCATTGCTTAAGTCTTTTAAAAACATATTCATTTAAAAAAAAAAAAAAAAAAATCAATGAAGGAGTCAGTGTCTCACTTCACTAAGACTTGCTTGACTATTGAAATCTCCAGAATGAATGATTCAGTGACATACTTTTTTTTCAAACGGCCACCTCCTGGCGGAGGAGGATAAGCATTACAATACATACAAGTGTTAAGATACTTTCGTTTCGATCGCTACTGTAGACAATACGTGTTTATACCCACACTACAAACTTTTATTCCAGTACTTCTATTATTTAAATGTCTGTAACAGAAATAATGATTATAATGTGGTTGAAAAGACTGTTTGTGTTGCTCTTTCTGTGTTCACATTTACCCTGACCCTCTGATTCATTAACATGGGCAGCGACAAAACGTGCTTCTCACGCTCCACTGACACTCAAATCATTGTCATTCAGGAATAAGATCGTGTGGGTGTTTGAATTGAGATCTTCAATATTTTAAGGATTAATCGTGCAGCTTTAATGTAAACACTGCAAAATGTTTTGCAAGGATATGGTCACGAGATCTCGCAAGATCCGACTGGTCTCGCGAGACACATCGGATCTCGCAAGATCTCGTGCCACGAGATCTCGTCACATCCCTACTGATGACGTTCCGTGCCTGCTTCTCTAAGGCATGTAAAGGCATCGCTAGTGCTGTAACTGAATAAAAACGATATAACGTTAAATGTTTTGAATGATGAAATGCAAGGACAAAAAACGCTCATATGCAATAATATATGGTTTATCTGTGTTCTTCAAGCCATCTCGTGTATTTTCATAAGCCATTGCTAATCGACATACATGGAATACGAGTATAGAATTTATTGTCTGCCTCATTCTGTGATAAGAATCCACATCAGATCACAGAAGGAAGTTTCAAACACTCGACTGATGTTGTGAATTAAGTTATGTTTTTTATAACTTTTGTTTTTATAACTCTTTTGTTAGACAACAGGTTTAGAAAGGCTTATCACTGCATGTCATTAGAATGGATGATGCTCTGCGTGTGTTGCATTTTCAAATATAAGTGGGGAAGCGTTTCCTCATTTCAGCATGTGCACACATACAGCAAATTCCGAGAGAAATAAAACAAGGAAGTTATTTAAATGAAAAAAATCGAAAAACCGCAATTTACAAGCGCGTATTGAACCGTGGATGTCGCACCGAACTGTTCAATATTTTATTTATATATTAATAAAATATATTAATATATGTATATTGCATGTATAGAAAAAAAATTTAAATGTTGAAAATAAATAAATAAATAAATAAATAAACGATTAAGTATATAAATGCACAAAAAATATTTCAAGTATATATTTTAAAATGGAAGATATACATAATTTTTTTTTTTTTTTACTGGTAAGGAAAAATAACAGATTAATATATGTATACTGCATGTATAGAAAAAAATGTAAATGTTGAAATAAATTAAGTATATCATGTACTAAAAATATTGAAAGTATATATTTTAAAATTAAAAATATACTTTTTTTTTATCCGTAAGGAATTGATTATAATAAAAATAATTCTATTGAAGTGTATAATATGTAATGTATAAATATTATTATTATTATTATTATTATATTATATACAATATATAATAATATATGTATATGGAATACACACACACACAGCTAAAATACTAAGCGCCTAGGGGCGACAGCTGATGAGCGTTCATTCTTGCGCAAACCATCTCAAAAATCACACCTGACAAACAAGAGAATTGCCATCGCTGACAAGCGACTCAGTTACCGTGCCAACAGCATCCACTGCCAAAACGATTCTGCTGAGATCTCACATCCGCCTGAGCCAACAGACCATCGCTGCTCTTTTCCCAAACAAATGCTCATCCCCCACACCGAGGGAGAAAAACACCAAACCACAACCTACTTACTCCTGCAGCCGCATCTCACATCTCCCAATGACTAACTGTACAGGCAGTCGACTAAAAGCTCTTCAAAGTTTGATGTTCCGGCTCACAGCAAATGGTCTAGTGTTACTCGCACGAATAAGACACCCATCTGAACAACGTGAAAACACACTCAACAAGTACAGACGCTCTGCGCTGTGGTCCAGTGAAGGGCTGGGCCATGTATTTCAGATGGTTTTATCCCAATGACTTTAATGCACTTATTATTCAACAATTAAGGGGAGACTTCAGCCAAAAATGCTAATCCTCTCATCATTTACTCGCACACTTTCCAAACCTCTTAGAAGAAAGAAAATAAGACATTTTGCAACTCAGCAGGGTCCAAACAATAGTAAATGATGACAACTTTACAGTTGATTCACTGCTATGAATCAGTTTTGCATGTTTCAGTGAATCAAACCCAAATTCTGAATCGATGATTCATTGCATGATTCAAAGCAGATGCAATCCAGTCATTAAAATGGAATTTACTGTAAAACGTAGAGTGTAACATGGGGGGAATAAATCAAAAGTAGATCAGTACACTTGCATCAAAACACGATATGGACTAGTGTCTGTAAATATAAAGCCGCAAAATGCTATTTAAATATGAATCCTGCATGTTCTACATGTCTCTGTGTGAATGAATGGCCTAGACACGCAGTTTTGTTTGCTACACACATACTGATTTTAGCCTCTGCCACCTCAATTTATGAGTACATGAACAGATAAACAATCTCTAGAACTGCTCTAAGAGTCACTTCATGAGCATTTAAACGTTTTTTTTTTTTTTTCCCCCATATCATATACAAACCGGAATTTAAAGGTCTTTAGAGTAACCCGTCAAAATAAAAGTTCGGTTTAACTTGAAGAAACTGTGACAGAAATAAATTACTCAATGTAATGATACAACTAGTACTACTACTATTAAAATTATTGTTAAAACATTATTTTAAGGAATATTTATCAGAAGAAAAAATGTATTTACTATGAATGTACTTACTGAAAAAAAAATTATATAAATATAATAATAATAATAATAATAAATACATTTTTTAAGAAAAACTAAATTAAAGATGCTTCTGAGAATTAAAAATGAATGAAACCATTAAAATTAAATCCAGAAAATTAATGGAAAACAGAGAATTTGGTAAAAATAAAACTGAATTCGAGAAAAAAATAAAACGCATTTCATAGGGCCTTAATTTAATTTCTGTTAAGCTTTTAATAAATTGCTGTTAAATTATGCAAGTTTCTTGATTTCAATGAATTAGACGTACTTTAATTCTTTTTCTTAACCATTAAAACAGAGTAAAAAAATAATAAAAAGGAAATGGAAAAAATAAATATGGGAAAAAAATAACATGGAATTTTGGGAAAAATAAAACAGATTTTTAAATATACTATTTTGTATTTAAAAAAACAAACAAACAAACAAACAAAAAAACAGCATATTTTAATCAATTAATTCCAAACTCTGAATGAACAATTCTTCACATAAATTTCGCTCTCTCTCTCTATACATATACTCATCTATCTATCAAATTTTTATATATTTATAAAATAATCACACTGAATGTTTTAATGAATCAATTCCAAATTCTGAATCAATGATTCATTGCATAAATCACTCAAAACATTCACAGATGTATTTGGAAATATTTGTTATATGAAAATCAAGATTATTTCCTTTTATATGACAGAAAAACAAACAATATAATTTTATAATTGTGCAGTTATGTAATTTGATCTGTGATAACGTTGTGCTTTTTGAAAAAGATTATAGTCAACTACAACACAGAAACATGACTTGTGACATGTCCAAAAAGAAATCTGTTTGAATTCTTTGTACTTTTGGTTCTTAAAGATTCCAACTGGAAAATTCAAGTAAACACTTTATATCAATTAAGGCTTTTAAGGGTATCTCTCTCTCTTTTTTTACATGGATGAAAACAATACTGAGGGATAGACTTACAGTTTTTACAACTGCACACACACACGTTTAGCCAAACATTGCCATCCACTCGCAAAGTGCAGTTCATAAGAGAAACGGCAAAAACTTTCGCCTACCCGGTTTAAAAGAAAACTCCATATTCTAAAGTTATATAGTTTGTGACGACAAACAACATATTGTCTCTCTATTTGCTCTTGTACCCCGCCTTACCGAGCATCTAATTACTGCAAAAAGAAAATGCAATGCAATGTGAAACAATGTGTGATTATTAATGTGTGGGCTGCAGGCAAGGTTGCGCGATCTGTCAATGTGCAAAACTAATTAGCAAACACACATTTAGCCAGAAGGTCAGAGCGGAATTAAACAGAAGCTGCAGGCACAGACATAATCAACTATAAAACCAGCAGATTTCAACGTAACAGCTCTGACATGTTTAATCAATGATGAACTTAGTGGATGAAAACGTTATTAAATACGACCCTCGTTAATGCTAGTCAATAAAGATGGACAGTGCAGTCTCAGTGCACACCTGAGAGATCGTAAAAAATGATTTAATTTACTCAGCCTCATGCCATTGCAAATATGCTGGAAAACAAAAGGTTTTGAAGACCTAGTCACCCATATAGTGAAAGTCAAAGAAAACAACATAAAAGTGATTTGTTTTCTTTATTTCAAATCTTCTGCATCCATTTGACAGTTTTGTGTGATAAACAGAACAAAATGCAAAAAACATTTTTCACTGAAAATCATAATCGCTTTAGTTCTCCAATCTCAGAATTATGGCACCACTGACAGTGAAGTTTGAAAGACACAATAAGACATGAAAACTAATAGTGTTTGGGATCAAACGTGCCATTTTTGTAGTTTTTTGCCATTTTTTTTTTTTTTTAAATCAGCTAGTATACAATAAAACTATCTTGGAAAATACAAACACAAATATGTTATTATGAGTGTTAAAAAGTTTCTGTTATCCGCCGCGATGTCCATTTCCATTTTGTCCAATTTATTTATTGATTAATGGATTTATTTTACTGTATTTATTTATCAATTTATGCCACTTTACATATTGATTTGTTTATTTTACTTTGTTTATTCATAAATTTATTGATTAATTTTACTTTGATTTACTTTTGCTTTATATACTGATTTATTAACTGATTTATTTTACTTGATTTATTGACTTGATATTGATTTAATTATTGATTTCTTTACTTATTGATTTATGGATTTATTTTGCTGTATTTATTTATTGATTCATGTTTACTTTATTTATAAATTTATTTTACCCCATTTATTGATTTATATTGCTTTATATATTGATTTATTAATTGATTTATTTTACTTGATTTATTGATGATTATTTTTCTTGATTTTTACATTTTTTATGCATTTATTGGTTTTTGTCACTTTATATATTGATTTCTTTATTTATTAATTTATGGATTTATTTTGCTGTATTTATTTATTGATTTATGTTTACTTTATTTATAAATTTATTTTACCCCATTTATTGATTTATATTGCTTTATATATTGATTTATTAATTGATTTATTTTACTTGATTTATTGATGATTATTTTTCTTGATTTTTACATTTTTTATGCATTTATTGGTTTTTGTCACTTTATATATTGATTTCTTTATTTATTAATTTATGGATTTATTTTGCTGTATTTGGTTATTTATTGATTTATTTTACTTTATTGATTTATATAACTTTATATACTGATTTATTTATTGATTTATTTTACTTTATTGATTGATTTATTTTACTTTGTTTATTTATAAATGTATTGATTTATTTTACTTGGTACATACATTTTTTTTTACTTTATTTGTAAATTTGATTTATTTTACTTTGATTTTACTTTATTTATAGATTTATTTTACTTTATGTATTTCACTTTATATATTGGTTTTTATTATTGATTTATTTTGATGTATTTATCTATTGATTGATTTAATGATTTATATTACGGAATTTATTTATTTCACTTCATATATTGATTTATTTTTATTTATTGATTAAATTATTTTATTTATTGATTTTACTTGATTGATTGATTTTATATTTATATAAATTGATTGACTGATATATTTTACTTTATTTATTGATTTATTGATACTTTATTTATTTTACGTAATACATTTTACTTGATTCTTATTGATAGGTTTTACTTGATTGATTTCGCTTTATTTGGTTTATTTTCCTTACTTTATTTACTTTGCCACACCAGGGTCAGGAGAAGCAATTTCTATACATATGTTAGGTCAGTTTTCTAAACATACCTAAAATATAGACAGAAACAGTTAACAGCCAAATACTTGGTACATCTCTACTCCATTCCTCACACAAACCTGTAAAATACAGTGCGCTACTCGTTCAGACTGGCTTCTTTTCCCAGAAGAAAGGAAGTCAAACCGGTTTGGAGCAAAATGAGTGCAAGTACATGATCACATTTTCTTTTTGTCAATGAACATTTGCTTTAAATCGTTTATATAATCAGCATCTCTATCCAAAGAGACACTGTCTGTCTGGGTTCAGCATTTCTGCGCAGCCCTCTTCTGTAATTGTGTATTCATTCAGTTAATATGGTCTATTATGCAGTGCTGCGGTGGTTATCAGAACAGGAACTTAATGAAGCAATCTTCTCTTCCTCTGACCGTGAAATACCCCGCTACCAATTACGGCTGCGGCAGCTGAGACGAGTCTGTCTGTGCTTTCTCTGATGATACGGCTTCTCTTAATGACACATCCAATAGCTCATCTCCCGTACAAATATGCAAGCAATTAGTTCCGAAACAAGCGCTTAAGAGGGAAATATTTGCTCGATCAGGGCCCAAGTGAATATCCTATTACAACATGACACAATAGAATTTTCCATGTCAGTTCAAAGTGTTCATTCTGCCCCGCTGCCGAATTCGGTTGCACAAAAGTACCATGATAGACCCTTTTTAGCGCTTCGATTGTTCACGTAATCTGATTTCCACGCAAATCTATTAGAAATACCAGGGGGTCAATATTAAACTTCGAGAACTGAAGAGTTATGCTACATATCGAAATCAAATTCCCCCGAAGGCGGCCGAACAGTCGGATCGTATGCTCGCCTTAGGCCATCTATGAATAATGCATCACGGATAATTATAATAATAAACAGGCTTTGCACACTGTGCATGAGTGATACTACTTCTGAAGCATAAAACACACAAAGCTAGGGAGAAAACTGACTCTAATTCTCCCTGAATTAAAATGCTTTCAATGTAAGAATATGGTATCATTAGCAGCTCTGATATTTAAAACTGACACTTGCATCATGAAAGTGAAGTGAATTCATCATTCTTCGGCTTTGACATGGGAAAAATACCTTTTTTGAGCCTTTCATTGAGAGGTGAACGCTTTAAACCTGAGAGAGACAGTAAACCTAGCACAACAACATTACAATCTTCATTAATAAATAAATAATAAACCAATGATAAATAACTAAAATAAATGAATTAATACAAAATGTGAATGATAAATAAAATAAAAAAATAAATAAATATTACTGATAAATAAATTCATAATAAACAAAAATAAATTATAAATAAATAAATGAATACATAAATAATAAATAACTAAAATAAATGAATTAATAAAAAATGAGAATGATAAATATATAAATATTACTGATAAATAAATTCATGATAAATAAAAATAAATAACAAAAATAAACAAATTATAAATAAATAAATGAATAAGTAAATGTGAATGATAAATAAAATATATAAATAATGATAAATAAGATACAAATAACTCATAATATACATAAATATATAAATAAACAAATAAATGAATATATACATATAACTGATAAGTAAATTTAAATAAATGAATATCAAATGATAAATAAGCAAATTAAATGAAGTATTAAATGTGAAAAATAAAATATATTGGATATAAAGGACATATTATATAAATATAAAGGATAAATAAATAAAATTAATAAATAAACAAATATTAATGATAAATATATAAATGATTAATAAACAGTCACAATATTATGGATAAATAAATAAATTTAAAAAATTAAAATAAAAAAAAATGATTTCAATAAAAAAAAATGTTTCACATGCTAATTTTGTTATTAGCGAATAATTACGTTTTCATTAAGATTTTATATAGTTGCATTTAAAAAAAAAAAAAAAAAAAAAAAGACACACTTGAGCTTTAAGGAGAGATGATAGTCAGTATGGGGATATACACCACCGTATGTTAAATAAACACCTATGCCGTGGCTCGGCAAACACATCCAGAACGCGCGGCGTTTGGATAACACTTAAATAAACAGGTAGCTAATGTGATATTTTGAGTGTCATGCACTGACGATCACAGAGCCAGATCCCTCCTTCCTGTTTGTTCGCGTGTTAAAACATGATTCCAGTGAGCAGCGCAGCAGGATATGCCAAACATTTCCTGCCTTCAAGACTCAAGTATTGAAAACGACTCCAGATCAAACAACAGTCTTTCCACACTAGCCAAAAAAAAAAAAAAAAGATCAGGGTCTGCCAACATGGGTGCAGCTGTCTGAAAACGCTTCATAACTAATTCATATCTGCCTGTTTCTTAAGCTACAGGCACCTTTATGTTGTAGGCACTGATTTTTATTGAAACAAGCACATTTCAACCTTTTTTTTTTTTTTGTGTTGTATGAGTGTCAAACTAAAATAGTCTTAGAAACATTTTACGTTTTGTGCTACTTTTAAGATGTTTTTTAAAATATATAGCTTTTATTGTTTCACCCCTTTTATAGTCCTTCAGCTCAAGTCCACAACAGCTAATAATCAAATCAAGATAAATATATCACTTGAAAAAAGAGAAATAATGTATTATTATTATTATTATTATTATTATTATTATTATTATTATTATTAAATCTTATAAATAAATAAAGATTAATATTATATATATATATATAAATAATAATAATAATAATAATAATAATAATAATACATTCATTGATTTATTTGAAATATTTTATGATAACAGTAATAATAGTAATAATAATAATAATAAGTTGTTATTATTATTATGAAATTATTTTAAAAAGTATTTAAAAAAATGTAACTTAAAAAAAAATTAAAAGTTTAAGGTTAAAAGTAATTTTTTTTTAATGTTTTAACAGAAATTAGCCTTTGCAAGACATGATTATTATTATTATTATTATTATATTTTAATAGTAATAATGACAATAATAATAATAATAATAATAATATTTATTTATATTTATAATTTAAATAAAATTATGCAAAAAAAAAACTTTAAAATGTTAACTGTAAAATTAATAAATGTGTTATCTTTTTATTACTATTATCATACAATTCATTTGTTTATACAAATGTATAATTAATTTATTAATATTAATCATAACAACAACGCAATATTAAAAAAAACTTTAACATGTAAACTGAAATTAACCTTAGCAAAACAATAAATGTATTATTATTATTGTTATTATTATTATCATCATTATTGTTATATAATTCATTTATTTGTAATATTTCATAATAGTAGTAGTAGTAATAATATTAATAATAAATAAATAAACATGTAAATAAATAAATAAATAAATAAATAAAGCATGCAAAAACCCCAGAAATAAATAAAATTATTTAATATAATAAATAAATAAAATACCATTCACTCAGTATCATTATCTAATTTTTGACCAAGGTGGCTTTCAGAGGGTTTTGCATCTGAACTCTTACATACATACATACATACATACATACATACATACATACATACATACATACATACATACATACATACATACATACATACATACATACATACATACATACATACATACATACATTCATGAAATTAGGCTTAGAAAGACAAAGGAGTTGAATGTTTTACGCCCAAAATGTTTAAAATGTCTTTTCTATAAGGGGGAAAAAAAAATAACACTTAAATAACATAATTAGATTTGATAGCATTAAATGATGCTAATGAAATCAGTGAGTCTACAGTGAGGACCAAAAGTGTCTATAGTTGAAGAAATACTCATGCCTTTGTCTGGCCATCAGGAGAACCATCACTGTGTGTTCTGAAACAACATGAACATTTCTCTTTCTCTGATTTCAGTTCTGTTTATCAGCTTTTATCTCAGGTCTAAGATGGAGGCCTTCGACACACGATCAAGATAATTTCTGGTGGGCCGCTGTGCTCCTCCCCCCTCATGAATATGCATATCCTCCCTGCTGCAGCTAATGGTCAGGAGGTGAAAAATGACTCACACGGATTTCCCTCAGGACCGTAATGCTAATCAACAGCCAGCAGTATTCCAGGGAATGAGAGGTGACATTCCGATTAGCTGCTGATGCAAGCATCTTACAGAGAAAGTCACAGCGCATAAACATGTACTGCAGGCGGCATGAACCAAATCTTATGGTACGATTTAAAAACAAACTAATAATTAATCTTTTTAAATACATTCTTATATTAAGTAAAATATGTGAACCTGGATGACAAAACCAGTCTTAAGTCGCTGGGGTATATTTGTAGCAGGAGTGAAAATTATACATTTTTTTTATATGCCAGAAGTCATTAGGATATTAAGTAAAGATCATGTTCCATAATTCCTACCGCAAATATCAAAACTTTATTTTTGATTAGTAATATGCATTGCTAAGAACTCTAAAGGCGATTTTCTCAATATTTAGATTTTTTTATTTTTTTTTGCACCCTCAGATTCCTTGGCCAAATATTGTCCTATCCTAACAATCCATACATCAATATAAAGTTTATTTATTCAGCTTTCAAATGATGTATAAATCTCAATTTAAAAAAAAAAAAAAAAACAGGGTGGTCCAGGGTCACATATATGAAATACATTTAATTAAATTTATTATAATTGATTTTTTTCTATTAAATTTTTAATTTCTTACGTTAAATTTTTTAAATTAAAATTATACTAATTTAATAGAAGACCTTCAAATCAAATAAATAAATGCAATACAATTTCTAATTCTATAATTCTTAAGTTACATTTTCTATTAAATTAACTTAATACATGCAATTTGATAGAATTTGACATTCATTTAATTAATTGATATATATATATATATATATATATATATAGTATTTAAATAAATTAAATTAAAATGTATAATTCTGTCATTTTAAATGAATTTTATTTCTATTAAATATATAGAAGTCAATCAGTCAATTAAATAAACTTAAATTTAATTAAATTAAAATTATTAAATTAAATTAAAATTAAATTTAGTAATGTATTAATTAAATATAAAATTAATTAAATGTATATTTTAATATACATTTATTTATTCATTAATTTATTGATCTATTAATGTTGTAATAAAATATAAACTTAATTACAAAAGGTTACCTTTCCTATAGAACAGGTCTATACCTTGTTCTTTTATTAAACAAACGAAATAGCCTTATGTTATTTATCTTATTTACACAACGGCATGTCATTTCTCTCTCTAACTTTACACTACGTGGTCACGCGTCTACAATTTCTCCTCCGCTAAAACGCGGACGGGATTGCGGAGTTTTTACGGATTTACTCTATAGCGCGGGATGCCACAGAATTCGTCAATTTTTGGATTAATAAATCAAAAGTAGGTCTCTCACTTAATTGGAACCGTCATATGGACTAGTGTCTGTGAATACTAAAACGCAAAAAGACAGTTTAAATATAAATCCTCCATGTTCCACTTGACCCTGTATGAATGAATGGCGGAGACGCGGCTTTGTTTACTACACAAATAGTGAAGCACACGTGACACTCGCGGTTATTTTCGGCCTCTGCGTCTCATTATATGACGACAAAAACGCATAAACTTAATCTCCAGAACTGCTGTAAGAGTCATTTTTTTGTCATTTTTACCGGTTCATTTGAAAAAATTAGCATCATATCATAGTGTATACACACAAAAACTAACCGGCAACCTGTCAAAATAAAAGTAATGTTTAACGTAACAGGAATGTATTAGTCTTGTATTACTTTTGTACAATATAATGTAGGTGTTTAAATATTCCTATTTCTAGCAAATTTAAATAAAACAATTTAATGCAGAAATTATAATAATAACAGAAATAACAGAAAAAAAATGTTTGTTTGGCAGCAAATAAAAGGGTTTAATATGCATTTCTTTTTTAACTGAAATAAATCTGTTATTACACAGAGAGTAATGTACCGTACCGTACCCATCCCCCCCATGCCATACTGTTCTTGTAATAAATGGAAAGCAAATTACATTTGACTCCTCCCCTTTTTTGCTGCTCCAAAAAAATGGTCCAATCCGTGACTCAAAAACCGTGAGTTTTGTAATCCGTTGCACCACTAATATATATGATTAAGGGATTAAGGCATTAAATAGGGATATATATATATATATTGTATTTAGTCATTTAATATAAACTTCTTTTATTCTATACATTTTTTTGTTTCTTATAGTAAATGCATTCCAGATTTGTTGGTATATATACACGTTAATATATAACAAATTTCCACTGACTTTGACTTTGGTAGTGTACCCTAACAAGGTGTATAACACTGAAAAGTCACTGACACAGTCCCGCCATCTGACCACAAGGACACCACACACACTGAATTTATCCGTTCAGCGAGGCCTGCCGCTGCTTCTGGAGACTGACGGTGTCATTCACTCCCAATACCACTCCAGCTGGTTCCACAACAGCGTAACACTCACAATGTGCTGCTGGAAAAACTGTTACAGTATTTATTCCTAGACCTCAGCATCCAGTTTCGAACGGCGCCCGTTGTTCCCTTTGTTGACAAAATCCTATTACTGTCGGTTCAGCTCACAGGCACAAAAACCTGCACACAAATATCCAAAGAACACCTACAGCTTTCTTTTACAGCCGGGATAAACTCGATATCAATTTGGAGACGCTCTTATTGATACGGGAAGAGTTGAATGGAAAGCACTCTCACAAAAACAGCAGCGCTCAATTCTCGGCAACATCTTACGGAGTAAACATGATTTATTATTACGTTGGCATCTGGTGCATCGTTCGTCTGGCAGAAGGGACACATTTCTCAGGTGTGAATGAAGTTACAGGATGAGAAAGAAACCACGATATAAGATATGATCCGTAAGAACATCCCTCACTGTCAAGATAATTCCTCAAAGTGAAGATTTCAGCATGTTTGCTCCAAGCTATAAATGCGATAACACAGAATATGACAGCTTTATCAGTGATCTCCAGTTACAGACATTGATTTATTCTGAAAGCACTGATATTATCTTTATCCAACAATATCCACATCTTAATCTAAATAGAAATAGTGGCATTTTGGAGTGAAACTCACACCGTTCGTGCTCCACGCATGAACGATGTGCTGATACACATAGCAGATGATGAAACTGGTGAAAAAAAATGATGAGAAATAAATCTACTAACAGCTGCCTGCAGATAGTGTGCAATTACTTTATTCAAAGTTTTTTTGTGTGGATTTTGAGGAAATATTAAAACAATAAAAGTGTCGTTCAGACGATAAATTCATTTATGCCACCAGCCAAAACATAATGTGGATGTATAAATGTCATTATATAACTGTAGTAAATGTGTTTAGAGAATGGGTTTGGGAATACAGATAAATGTTTTTAAATATTTAAAAACTAAGATAAATTAATTAATATAATTAACTAAATAAATATAATATATAATTGAATATATTATCTAATTATATTAAAAAAAATTAATAATTACAATTATTATTATTAAATCAAGTGATTATTATAAATGAAAATAAAAAAATCTTATTTGATTTCATTAAATTGAATTATTTGTTCAGGCGATAAATTAATTTATGACACCGGCAAAAACATAACTGCCTGTGGATATATAAATATCAATATATAATTGTACTAAACCTGTTAAAAAAATGGGTTTGGGAATACAGATAAATGTTGTCAAATATTAAAATAAATAAATAAATACTATTATCAATAAAACAAAACATCAATAATAACAATTACATAATTAAATAAAAACGGTAGTAATAATAATAATAATTATTATTATTAAACTAAATAAATACAGAAATACATATTTAAAAAAAAACTCAAGTCAAAATCAAATCAATCTCATTTGATTTCATTAATTTTATTTATTTGTTTAGGCAATAAATTAATTTATGACACCAGCCAAAACATAACTGCTTGTGAATGTATAAAATAATGTCATTATATGATTATAGTAAACCTGTTTAAATAAAATGGGTTTGGGAATACAGATAAATGTTGCTGAATATTAAAATAAATAAATAAATACTATTATCAATAAAACTAAAATCAATAATAACAATTACATAATTAAATAAATAAATAAATAAAAACTGTAGTATTAAAAAAATAATAAAATACAATAATAATAATAATAATAATAAACAACAACAACAACAACAACAATAATAATAAAATACAGATAAATGTTTTTAAATATTAAAATACATAAATAAATAAATAAAATATGTGGGTTTGGGAATGCAGATAAATGATTTTAAATAATAACAATTAGATAAATAAATAAATAAATAAAAACAACTGTAATAATAATAATAATAATAATAATAATAATAATTAGTTGTAGTAGTAGTAGTACTATTAAATCAAGTGTAAATAAAAAATAAATCTTATCTGATTTTATTAAATTGAATTATTTGTACAGATGATCAGTTCTTTTATGACACCGGCCAAAACATAACTGTGGATGTATAAATATAATTATATAATTGTAGTAAACCAGTTTATAAAATGCAGTTGACAAAAACAGATAAATGTTTTTAAATATTGTAAAAAAAATAAATAAAATTACAAAAAATAAATAAATAAAAAGATTAAAAAATAAATTAATTGATACTTATTACAAATAAATGAGATATACCACCAGTAATAATATTTATATTATTAAACAAATAAAGAAAAAACAACAAAATAATAATAATTATTAGTGATTCTAAATAAATTTCATTTCATTAAATTGTATTATTTCACTGAACTGTATCCATCTCACTAGAAAATGGCCATTAAAAAGGAGGGTGAGAAAAACAAACAAATAAAAACCAATGACAATCATTCTTAAAACCACCTAGCAACTGCATAGCAACGCCCTGGAAGTCCCCCACAATCCCCAGCATCGTAGTGCCAGGATCTTAATCCAAATAGATCCACACAGTACAAACATATTACCCCATCTCTCTCACGTGACTCTCAGGACCGCTCTTAAATGTAGTCTCGGAACGCAAGGGCTAGTGGGTAATTATTCTCCTGATACAAACATGAGGGCAATCAATGACAATGTCAGTTTCAGTTATGCACTTTATTAAGGTCTGGTTTTCCTCTGCGGCCCCTGGGGAGCCCCAGTCACTCATCCCAGCAACAGCACATGTGGCGGCTCTCTTCTCACTCGCCCGCCTGACAGCCTCATCAACACACAATAACCATTATCCTCTCTCGGCCATTATCTCTCTCTCTCTCTCTCTCTCTCTCTCTCTATCTCTCTCTCTCAGAGGCCAACACAAAGAGCAGCGCATTTACAAACAGCAGACGCTTACCTGCAGTTCGGTGGAGGGTCAAGTGTGATTTCTGCAAGCTCCTTCTGAATCCTGCAACACAAGAAAGCATTTAACAGAGAGCATTTGTTTACAAAGCCACGTACATGCAGATGCTAAATATGGTTGAACGCTTAAATTTTATCCCATACACACTAAGAGTTTGGTTATTTATGTGAGTGACAATTACATTTTTATAAGAAATTTTAATATAATTTGAATGCAACAGAAATTTTTATTTGAGAATTTTATTATAATAATGTCAATTTATTTATATATATTTATTTAATAAAATAACAACAACAATAACAACAACAACAACAACAACAATAATAATAATAATAATAATAATTATAATAATAATAATCAACAACAACAACAACAAGGTCATTCTATAAAAAAAAATTATAAAAACTAAATAATAAATTATATATTTATAATTCTAGATATTTTTAATCCAAAATGACTTATAATGACAAATAATGACATTTATGATTATTATTATTATTATTATTATTATTATTATTATTATGTAAAATTATTATACAAACCATCAATAATAATAATAATAATAATAATAATAATAATAATACAAATAGGATTCTATAAAAAAAATTAATGTTATAAAAATAAATAATAATACATTATATATTAAGCATTTTGTTACACATACAATTTAGTTGTTGTTCTGGTTGAAATATTAATTTATTGCATATTTTGAATGCAACAAAAAATGTAAATGTAGGCATTTTATTATAACAATGTACATTTATTCATTTTGCAGACACTTTTATCCAAAATGACTTACAAATGATGACAATTTTTCATTATTATTATTATTATTATTATTTAAAAATATTATAAATAAAACATTATACAATTTATTTGTTGTTCTGGTTAAAATCTGAATTTAGTGCATCATTTGAAAGCAACATAAACTGAGAGTTGTTTGTATGACTGTTCATTCTTCCTCAGAATTAAGCATCTATAATTCATTAGCATCTATAAATGCATATACACAGACTCTTCAAAAATCATCATAATGTGTATGAAATCAATCAGAAATGCCAGCCGTGTTTCTCATTCATAGTTGTTGAATCCAGCATTGCAATTTACTCTATTTAAAACGCTTTTAAATGCATTTAAATGCGTCTTTATAGCGAGTAGGTGACCTAATAGATTTCACCATTTTCAAAATGTACATTTATCCATCACAGCACTTCAAGTCTGAGTGTCCCTGGCATCTTCTGCAAGCGATACCTGTTGTTATCTCGGAGGTCAAAGCGAGCGAAGGCGTGTGAAATCAAGAGGTTTTTCATTTCCAAGAAAAGTGACTCACGCGCACAGTGACTGCGACCATCATTGCCTGTTATTTAAACGCACACTTCCTACGACAGTCAGCTACAACAGGAAACCATACATCATCAAAACATCAACCTTGAGTAGTGGGTTGCTATTTGTGGGCGTTTAAGCCGCACTACATCACTGAAAAGCAACAAGACTAAGTTGCTCATAAGATAAATTGATTTATGACACCAAATTGATTTATGACACTTAAGTAATTGTTGTGCACGCATAAATGTCAATATAAATTGTAGTACACCTACCATTTAAAACTAGGCTCGGGAAAAAAGAAAAGATATTTTGAAATATTCTATATAATAAAAAGTTAAATACTATTTATATATTACATATAAATTATTATAGATAAATTATACAAATGCATTTTTTTCATAATAATAATAATAATAAAATTATTATTATTATTATTATTATTATTTTTATTTAAAATAAATACATTAAAATGATCAAAAAATTATAGATTATATATAAAATGTTTATATTAATACTACTACTAATAATAATTTATATATTTAAGTTTTTGTATACAAATTATAAAAAAATATACATTTTATAATAATAATAATAATAATAATAATAATAATAATAATAATAATATAAATAATATATTACATACATATCATACTAAATACAAATCATATTTAAAATAAATTAAAATAAAAATTCTCAAAAAAACTATTATACATAATATTGTTTTTATATTAATACTACTACTACTAATAATAATTTATTATATTAAGGTTAATTATATTAAGGTTTTTCTACAAATTATATATATTTTTAATACAAATGATTACAAAATAAATATATATTTAATAGTAATAATTATTATTATTACCATTCTTAACATTATTATAGTTAAATTATTGGTTATTATTATTATTATTATTATTATTATTATTATTATGTAAAATAAATACATTAAAATTGTAAAAAAAAAAAAAAAAAAAAAAAACTATTTAACAGAAATTCTGCATTTTTTAAGTTTTTAATATTACTACCATTACTACCATTCTTCCAGCGTTAACAATTGTTAGCATACACAACTACATAAAGACTTTCCTTTTTACAGAAAAAAAAACAACAACAGCATGTGGGTTTGGAACGACATGAGGGTGAATGAATAACTCTCATTTTCGAGTTTACTATTTCTTTGACAAACCACAATCATTTAGACGAATCTGAAAACGCACAAGCTAATTGTTTTCATTCGGAGGCCCAAAACATCAACACAGTTTCCTTTCATGAACAAACACTTTTGATGTTGACATCTAAACCCTCAGGCTTCTCGAATCGTCTAACATCAAGCACAGACAAAAACCATCCGCCGTCCAAATCGGCCTGTTTGGATCTTGATATGCAGACGGAACAGGATGCTGCAGTCACTGTTATAAAAAGCAGCGTGTCCCAGGCAAAGCTTTGCTCAACTGATTGCATAATGCCATCGTACTGCAGTCAGGCCTTCAGAGAATCTACAGTGTTGCCAGCAAGGCCCGTTCACAGAGTGAATGTGAAACGGCATGTAGAGAACAATAGAAATGCAGCGAAGCAAACCTCAGCTTGCTTCAATCATTTGCAAACAAATGTAATGTTCATACATCCTTCAGATCTCTGATGTAAAAGCATCCAAACATGTAATTTTGGTTGCAAGTTGAAAGCTTTGACACTGAGAGGTTTACGCATCTGCAAAAGGGGATTTTCTTATGACACAGTCCAATGCATCTCAACTGATGGGTTGTGGGTCTTTTCTAACAAGCCTGGTTGGTTGGTTTTAATGTCTTGCCAGCTTCCCTGGCTATTTATATGGCAAGTAACAAGCTGAAAAAGTATAAATAGCCAATTTAAAAACCTACATCAGGTTTCTAAAGGTTGCTTTGGATAGAAACTCTAAAATGAATTCAGGGTTGACTGTTTGCAGAGTAATGTAACTTCCTAATAGAACTTAAACCAGCACAATTCAATAAAATATTCTTTTTAGCAGGGAAAACTAATTATATAATCATGCAAAGTTAGGTTAGTGAACTTAATAAGCTTAACTATTAAAAAGAAGAAAAACAACTAACAGAAGCCATGCGTCAATTCAGATCTGCAGGTGTTCTGCACAAATTCATCCGTCACTTGGTAGAAATTAGACTTTTACATTTACGCATTTAGCAGACAAAAGAAGAACAACACCACGAACAAAACCAGACTACATTAAATATGGTTTCATCCTAGTAATGTACATGTTGTTAGATCTTCAATGTTTCATTTTAATGTATTTATATGATAAACCGTTTCAGTGCTGTTGGTTCTAAAAATTTACAGACGTTTACAGTTCACAAGAGAAAATAATAGTTGAATTTAATAAAAATACCCCGTTCAAAAGTTTACATACGTTTGATTCTTAATACGGTGTTGTTACCTGAATGATACACAGCTGTGATAGTTGTAGTCCCTTGTTTGTCCTGAACAGTTAAACTGCCTGCTGTTCTTCAAAAAAATCCTTCAGGTCCCACAGATTCTTTGGTTTTTCAGCATTTTTGTGTATTTGACCCTTTCCAACAATGACTGTGTGATTTTGAGATCCATCTTTTCACACTGAGGACAACTGAGGGACTCACATGCAACTATTACAGAAGGTTCAAACACTCACTGATGCTCCAGAAAGAAAAACGATGCATTAAGAGCCGGGGGTGAAAACTTTTGAACAGAATGAAAGTGTGTACATTTTGCCTAAATATCATATTTTTTTCCCATTTAGTACTGCCCTTTAGAAGTTACAGAAGATACTAACTAAGTTAAGTTTACCCTGATCTTCAAATTCAAGAAGTTTTCGCCCCTCTTAATGCATTGTTTTTCCTTCTGGAGCATCAGTGAGTGTTTGAACCTTCTGTAATAGTTGCATAAGAGTCCCTCAGTTGTCCTCATTGTGAAAAGACGGATTTCAAAAACAGACAGTCATTGTTGGAAAGGGTTCAAATACACAAAAATGCTGAAAAACCAAAGAATTTGTGGAACCTGAAGGATTTTTTTCTCTGAAGTGTTCAGGACAAACAAGGGACTCATGAACAACTATCACTAAACTAAAAAAAAAAACACATCTGTGGATCATTCAGGTAACAACACAGTATTAAGAATTAAGTGTATGTAAACTTGATCAGGATCATTTTTATAAATTCAACTATTATTTTCTCTTATGTAAACGTCTTTTATGTGAAATATCTTATTCAGGTCAGTACTAAATAAAAAAGTAACATGCATTTTCTATGATCCCTCTTATTTTGGTTAAATAATTAACATTTTGCAGATTTTGCAAGGTGTGTGTAAACTTTTGACATCAACTGTAGATCAGGTACAGTAAAAATCATATCTCAGTGGATCATCTTTCTTTCCTCATTCAATTTTCATTCACGCACATAAACGTCAAGTCGCCTTCATTCATATAGTACTTTATACAATACTGATGCAAACTTCATCAAAGCCTAATTCTGGTGCAAAGCAGCTCCAACAAGACATTAGTGTCAATATATTTTCAATTAACACCAGTTTTTGCCCCACTAAAGCAGATTTGTTGAAAACCAAACAGCCAGAGCGTTACCTCTTGGCACTGGTGGAGAGTTTGGCCGCAGTTTTACTGGAGATCTTGGTCTCCTTCTTCTTGGGCGCAACCAGATCGCGCTCCTGCTGAGGAGGTGCCGTCTCCCGCTGCTCGATATCTGAACTCCCTCCGCTTGTGCTGGGGCTATCATCTGGTCTCTGCACCTCACTAGACATCTTGGCCCTGGAAAAACAACAGGATTCACACACGATTACATTAGCAGACTGGCGGGTGAAGTCACTGGGGTATGAAGTCAATAGTTGTCTTAATTCCAGCTGCGCTGAATTAAGACGAATAAAACTGATTTCTGAGCGGAATAGAAAGCAGAGAAAGCGGACCCACTCTTTACAAGAGGCTTTTTACTCAACAATACCAATTTTAGGTCTGAACATTGAGAATTAATAAACGGCAAACAACAAAATTCAGTGTAAATCATTCATAAAAACATGACACAGTGTTTTCAGTGCAACCATTTATGCAATTATAGTTTTACAAACGATTTACAAAGAACTTTGTTCTTGCTTCAAGGCCAATTACGTTTAATTTTCCTCAACATTAGAATAAAAATGACCCTTTTCACTTTGCTGATGCAACTTTTTTGTCTAAATTTCAACGTAAAAGCGTGCATATGCACAAAATTCAGATTTGTAAAACCAATAATGGTTATATATGGTAATTCTAGGAAGGTGGGTGGTAATGCATGTACGTATGCATGGTTTTATAATACACAAAAACTGTTTTGTTTGTACACACATCTTTAGGATGAATTCACTTGATGCACATTTCTGGAGCACCTTATATAAATGTTCGTGTGCGTACACACAGATGTAGCGTATGCACAACATTTCAGAATAATAAACCCATGCATATGTACATGCATTTCCACCCATCTTCCCCCAAAATGACAATATATGGATGTTATAACAGCTAGTTTCATTATGCATAACCCTCATCTAATTATAATTTCCATATGCAATGATCTAACGTATATATAATCTATAAACACACAAAACAGAATAACTATTAGAAAAGCCAGATCTTAATAACATGTGTAAATCATTCTTAAAAACATTATGTTGCAACAATTTATGGAAGAATGATTTTACAGATGAAACACGCCTACAAGTCAACAAGAAATTGTGCATGTTATTCCAATAACAATATTCTGATATGCATCAGCCACTTTTTACAATGCAATCAATTCTCAGTGGATTAAATCATCTTTTTTCTCATTGAATTTTTGTTTTTGCACATAAACGTCCAAATATGACACTGAAGGCATTACAAACAACATTATACGCAGACTTTAGCTAGATTAAGACTGTCATCATAACGTTGGCCCCACTTTTCATTCAAGAGGAATTTCAAGCAGGCATTTCCTGTATGGTCACAGGAAGTAGACCGAAATGAAATAATACTCTAGAATTTTCTCCCAGACGTTTGATCACTGTCAAATCATGATTTAGATGTTTATCTGATCTGTGAGGGTGTTGCTGCTCTTCTCGAACGACGAGGAGAAATTCTTTCTGATGTTATCAGGAGATGCAGCAGCGGTGAAAACCCTCTGATCACAGGCTTTAAAAGCCACACGAGTCCAGCTAATAAATACCTATGGAACCTGCACTCTCAGCTCAGCGTTTAAACGAGAATAAAAGATGCACGATGTGGAGAGAGAGACCCAACGCATACCGAGAATAAAGACCTCACTTCAGAGTCGCCGAGCCGGGATAAAGCCGGCGTTAGGTCGCCTCTTTTTTAGATCCGAGTCGTAAATGATCACAGATACACCAACAGGAAGGTATTAACACTTCTGAGAGTGGATTTTACGGGTCAACTCGTTTTGTGATAATGTGGGAAATGAGTCATAAAACATTTAAATTGCAGCGCACATGCAGTCATGCCAGAGAGTTAATGGCTCCGAGTCCAAATACTGTCTGTGTGCTACGGGTTTTTAGACACAATGCTGCCGGTTTACGTCCTGCTTGAGTTATTTCCCATTTCAGTCACTGATAAATCACATCAATGTGTGAGTCTCAGGTTCTGTTTAGCGACCTTTAGTCCCTCGCTCACTCATTCAGAGGTAATGTATCTTAATGCTTAAAATGTAGACTGAAATGAAAAGGCTAAACCTCTTGCTCTCGTGGCCCACACAAACTTGACCGTTATGCAAGAAAAGCAATTCAATCCTTTAAATATACACACTGTAAAGTAGTCAACAATTCTGAAATGTCAAAGTTATTTCAAAACATATATACACTACCAGACAAAAGTTTTTGCACAGTAAGATTTTTGATGTTTTTTTAAAGAAGTCTCTTTTGCTCACTAAGCCTGCATTTATTTGATTCAAAGTACAGCAAAAACAGTATAATTATGAAATATTTTTACTATTTAAAATAACCGTTTTCTATTTGAATATATTTTAAAATGTCATTTATTTCTGTGATTTCAAAGCTGAATTTTTAGCATTATTACTCCAGTCACATGATCCTTCAGAAATCATTCTAATATTCTGATTTGCTGCTTAACAAAACATTTAATGTTATTATTATAGATGTATAATAAAGTAGATTTTTTTCAGGTTTCTTTGATGAATAAAAAAAATTCAGAAGAACAGCATTTATCTGAAATAGAAATCTTTTGTACCATTATAAATGTCTTTATCATCACTTTTGATCAATTTAAAGCATCCTTGCTAAATAAAAGTATTAATTTCTTTCCCAAAGAAAAAAAAAAATAATAATAATAAATTATACCGCCTCCAAGCTTTTGAATAGTATAGTGTATTATGTTACAAAAGCTTCTTATTTTAGATAAATGCTGATTTTTGGATCTTTCTATTCATCAAAGAAAGCTGTTTTAAATATTGATGATAATAATAATAATAATAATAATAATAATAATAATAAATGTTTCTTGAACAGCAAATCAGCATATTAGAATGATTTCTAAAAGATCGCGTGACACTGAAGACTGTAGTAATGATGCTGAAAATTCAGCTTTGATCACAGGAATAAATTACATTTTCAAATAGAAAACAGTATTTTAAATAGCAAATATATTTCAAAATATTACTGCTTCTGCTGTATTTTGGATCAAATAAATGCAGGCTTGGTGAGCAGAAGAGACTTCTTTAAAAATAAAAAAATACAAATCTGCTAGTGTATAATGTTTTTACTATTTTAAGTGTTTAAAAATAGCACTTCAGGGGTGTATTTAGAACCCCAATGTATATATTTGCTATAAATAAACAATGCTGTAGTGCAAATCAATACTACAACAGTACATAGTAAGAGTGTGTACCATAAGGTTCACAAAACGAACTTTTAGGCTTATTTTAATTCTAAAATACATGCTGAATACATAATTCTCAAGTAGGTAAATCGGTAAAAGCTGTACCAATAAAGGGACCCAAATCATGCACCTTTTTAGGGTATATATGAATCCCGGATTACACATTTGCTGTAACAGCACTATTGTAGTCTAGTGAGTATTTAGGCAGTATAATGGTGCCATTTAAGTCCACAAACATAACCTTTATGGGTGTATTTTATGTATATACTTCCATCTTCTATCTAACAGAACACCCTAAAAGGGTGTCACCACAATATCAAGGGTTTTCTCCATTTCAAGTACACAGAGGTGCTTACTGGCAGCATATATCTAGTGTATACTACAATGTGAAGGGCATTGTAAGAAATCATTGAAGCACCTGGCTGTCAGACTGCGCTGCAAACGCAGAAACCCTGCTGCTGCAGCAGCTGCATGCGCGATGCGCGTTATAAGGAGCGTCTATTTATGCGGGAGGCCCTTCGCGATCCCGCACAAAATATGCGGATCAAACGCGCCCGTCGAGCCCCATCGAGCTTCCGCCGCGATATTTTCCAAGCGCCTGGGAAAAGCGTGAGGGGAAAGCATGCAGCGATTCCCCCATGACGACCACGATGAGCCACTGGCTCGGCACAAAGGAGAAGAAGCCTCGTCCCGCACATCCCCGCACACTGAGGAGAAAAACAAGCACTTTCGCGGGACATTTAGCGACTTTTCACGCACGGTCGAAGGGCTCTGTCGGACATGCGAGGATATTTACCTGCCGAGCGGCCGTCGATGTGGAGTCCCGATTCGCTTTTCCTGGATGATACCGTGTAGTCAGAGTCGGGCCGTCCGCTCGTTCTCGTCTCGTCGCTATTTAACTGAAGGTAGCAGAAAAAAAGCGATTACAGAAACTGAAGCAGCCGGACCGCCTCTACGCGCGCTCACGCCTCGGCCGTGCACGCGCGGCGCGTTCGCTCTCGCGTCCGTGTGTGAGTGTGAAATTGTTTCACTGTACTTGAGACGACAGATCTATGTAACATTTTCTCACAGATAATAATGTACTTCTAATAAAGACGAGCCATAAACGGCCCAAGTTATTTAATGGAACTGTAATAATAACGGTAGCTGCCATGACAAAAATGTACCATGGTAATTTCCATCAAAATAACAAGTACTTTGTAAAACTTGGTATTAGCCTCATTCATCACAAAATAAACAAATAGACTTAATTTATTATGGTTTTACTTAAAATTAATAAATAAATATTATGCGTTACTAATATTATAATAAATATTAAATATAACAATATTTATTTATATTTTAAATGTTATGCATCACTAATTTTACTAATATTGTAATAAATATTAAATATAAAAAATATAGTTTATATATTGTACATACAAACATAGTTTCCACGGTAAAGGTAATATGACAACATTACACTTTCTGTAATTTTTTTTTTTTTTTAAATGTTATTAATTATTTTAATAAAATAAGTAAATATTATGCATTACTAATGTTACTAATATTACAGTAAATATTTAATATAAAAATATTTATATATAAATATAACTTATATTATATTTATATATAAATATTAATATATATAGTATATATAAACAGTTTCCATGATGAAGGTAACAGGGCGACATTACACTTTCTGCATTAAAAAAATATTTTTAATAATTATTTTATTAAAATAAGTAAATATTACAGTATGCATTACTAATGTTACTAATATGATAAATATTAAATATAAAAAATATATTCATTATACTTATATATAAATATACATATATACAATAAATATAAATCTAGTTTCCATGATAACAGTAAAAGGACATTACGCTGTCTGTCATTTTTTAAAAAATGTTTTTATTAATTATTTTAATAAAATAAGTAAATATTATGCATTACTAATGTTACTAATATTACAGTAAATATTTAATATAAAATAGTTATATATAAATATAAATTATATTATATTTATGTATAAATATTATTTTTTATAATATAATTTTTTTTATAATTTATAATATAATATTATATATATATATATATATATATATATATATATATATATATATATATATATATATATATTTTTTTTTTTTTTTTTTTTTTTTTTTCATTCAAGTGTTCTTTCAACAACAAAACCAATAATGTATTACAATTTATTTAAAATTATTAATTAAAATAAATAAATTAGGGATTGAATTAGAGGATTTATTGTATTATTAATCTATTTTTCTAATTATATACCGGTCTAAAAAGTTAAGTCTGCATTTAAATGTCTCCATTAGGCTGATGCTGTGGGGTGTAATTTCACTAATGATGAGGATTTACTATGATAAAGACAAGATGATCACCAACACATTTTCATTCCTGTCCCTCGTTACGTGTCACTTAATCTGTCCATTTCATTTCGGGGTTTTGGCTCAGAGTATCTATTGTCTTTGCAGGGTTTTACAAGCTAAGTAAAAGCTGAAAAAAAAAAAACAACGTGAGAGGAAAACGAATGGAGATGAGTCTGAATGGTATGTACATTACAATGAACATTCGCTTATTTTGGGTCATAATGTTTGTTTTAATAAAAAAAAAAAAAAAAGATTTTGAATGTGATTTCACGCTTTTGGACTGAAAAATATGAAAAATCTCATATCTGATAGCCTGTGACTAAAATTCAGCAAATGTCTGTGATTTTCTGTTGGTGAGCTTCAATAGCTAGGATTTCATTTTGCTATACTGAGAGCAAATCAATTTCAAACGCCTGGATTTCCAGACGATTGCATAATAATGACCTGCCGCTTGTGAAATCACTGTATTTACAGTGTGCTTTTCATTGCTTTAGCCACTTGAGGCCTGTTGAATGATGAAATTGGGTCTCGCTCTGTTGCTCCGTGGCTTTGTATTGCTCAGGGGCGTCCATCGGATCAGCATGATAATATGGCAGGCAGGCGGCGGAGGGCAGCCGGGTACCCGTGCGTCTGTGAGAATGGAGGAGGCTTCGGTCTCAGCACTTCCTCTCTCACACCCTGTCAGGGCTGAAGGTCAGGGCCACACTCTGTGCTGAGTGCCTTTGTCATGCTAATGGAGGGTGTAAACGCCAGCCGCAGCGACTCCCCTCATTCTCCCCCTTCCTTCAGCCCTTCAGTCCGGTCACTCATCCAGTTTGTCTTTATACGTCCCAATAAGAGATTTCTGTGTACTTTCGCAGGTTCCTTTTTGGAACCTTTAACATCCATAGAATGCTTCCATTCCACAAAAGGTTCTTTATAGTGGGAAAAAAAGTTCTTTAGATTATTACAATGAAAAAAACTTCTTTTAAGATTCTTTGGACAATCTGAAATGGTTCTTCTGTGGCGTCGTTACAAAAACCCGCTTTTGAAACATTTATTTTTAATAATGTGCAGAATTGCACATTACCGTGCTGCAGTGATGGAACCGTTTTGGGGATAACTGATCATTTGATTAAAGAAACAGCATATCATTACATTGTTTACTTATCCTACACCTAGATTTATGTATCATCCCCTATTTTACTTCTTTATTTTTTTCTATATTGTATATGTTATATTTAAAAAGAATGACATTTTACTTTGCTGCTCATCCATTGAAAATAAATAAATAAATACATAAATCCTTTTAAGTAATTAAGTTGAATATTTAATACTTTAATAATTAATGAATTATTAAATGTAATAATTAATGAATTATTAAATAATAATTAATAATGTTAATTATTATTAAAATTAATTAGAAAAATATGTAAAATTATAAATTATATTCCTAATAATTATTTGTAACATAATAACTGAAATAAATGTATTAAATTAATTAATATAGTTATTAATTTATTCAAAATGTATATATAGTTATTATTTATAATTAATTTATTCTACTAATTTATTCTACTAACTAAATATAATAATTATATATATATATATATATATATATATATATATATATATATATATATATAATGTAATTAATTACATTTATTGTTTTAAATAAATGAATATATATTTTTACTTCGTTGCTTATCCATTGAAAAAAAAAATACTTCAAATTTTTGAACAAAATGTAGACATAATTATGTATCTACAAAACTGAATAAGCTTGAAAGCATTTATTTTAAGCTTGAAAGCTTTTAAGCTTTTTAAGCTTTAAAATGTCTTTTGAAAAGGATGTTTTTATAATCATAATCATGATAAACAAATTAAATCAAGTGTGTGCAGTCTTTTACTGTATGTTATTGAAATATAAAAAAATTAATAATTCATTAAAATGAATGATACATTAATAATGAATTAATCATTTAATTATTATTAAAAATAATTTAAAAAAATCTAAAATTATAACCTATATTCATAATAATTATTTTTAACGTATTAACTGAAATAAATGTATTAAATTAATTAATATAGTAGTACATCTTTTAAAATGTATTCTACTAATTATATTTATAATAATTAATGTAATTATTTACATTAATTGTCTTAAACAAATTAATATGTATTTTGCTTCGCTGCTCATCCACTGAAAATAAATAAATACTTCAAATTTTTAAACAAAATGGCACAGTTTATATATATACAAAATTTATTTCAAGCATTTATTTTAAGCTTTTAATGTCTTTTGATCAGGATGTTTTTATAATCATGATAAACAAATTAAATCAAGTGTGTGCAATCTTTTACTGTATGTTATTGGAATATATAAAAATTAATAATTAATTAAAATGAATGATACATTAATAATTAATTAATAATTTTAATTATTGTTAAAAATAAAAAAATCTAAAATTATAAACTATATTCATTATAATTATTTTTAACTTAATAACTGAAATAAATGTATTAAATGAATTAATATAGTAACACGTCTTTTAAAATGTATTCTACTAATTATATTTATAATAATTAATGTAATTAATTACATTAATTGTATTAAATTAATATATATTTTACTTCATTGCTCATCCATTGAAAATAAATACTTCAAATTTTTTAACAAAATGTAGACAATTTATGTATATACAAAATATTATTTCAAGCATTTACTTTAAGCTTTTAATGTCTTTTGATCAGGATATTTTTATACTCATAATCATGAGAAACTAATTAAATCAAGTGTGTGCAATCTTTTACTGTACATGATTGGAATAAATGAAAAATTATAATTGATTAATAATAAAATAATAATGAATTAATAATATTAATTATTTTTAAAATTAATTAGAAACATCTGTAAAAATATAAATTATATTCATAATAATTACTTAAAAATAAATAAATAAAACAATTTCAATAAATGTATTAAGTTAATTAATATAGTAATAAATCTATTAAAATGTATTCTGTTAATTAATTCTACAAACTAAATAGAATAATATTATAAGTTATTACAGCATGTACTACACAAAGCACAGCAGAAAGACATTTTGGCAATCAACTTGTAATGTTTCTGCTGGCGTGCATGTTCAACTGAACGTTTTAAACAGTGCTCCTGCCATGCATGCAACATATCTTACGGTACTACCGTATGGACGATACTACCGTTAAAAAAATGCAATGGCACTGCGGATATTTTTTAGATTTAGTATCGCGATACTACCGCAGTACCGGTATATCGTGCAACCCTAATATATAATACATAATACATAATAATTAATGTAATTAATTAAATGAATTGACTTTAAATAAATTTATATACACACACAAAATATAAAATAGAATAATTATTTTAATTATAGAAATTGCAATTAATTATATTTCAAATCATTATATATAAATAATTATATTTAAATTATAGAATAATTTTTTATTTACTTAAATTCATATATATAATTAATTAATTGAATTTAAGTAATAAATAATTCTAGAATAGTATTCCTAATTAATTTAATTAATTAAATGAATTGACTTTAATATATATATATATATATATATATATATATATATATAATATATATATATATATATATATATATTTATTTTATATGTGTGTACATATATATATATATATATATATACACACATTTTATATGTGTACACACATATAAAATAGAATAATTATTTATTCACTTAAATTCAACTCACGCGTTTTATTTAAAAAATATATATATATTTACATTTACATACATACAACATCCACACACACATATATATATATATATATATATATATATATATATATATAATGTGTGTGTGTGTGTACAATTTATATCTATTTCATTCATTTAATGAACATGTTTTAAGTAAATCTGATGGAAATTAGCATCATTTCAATTACTCACTGAAAATCATTCCGCAATTGCTTATAGATCTCATTAGCATTGCATATTCAATTATGACTGAGTGTGCCAGGTTTGATGTCAGTATGCAAAAGAGCTGCAGAATAATGTGAATAACAGCTGACATTTCTGTATGTTATCTGCATGAATCGTATAGGCCGCATTTATAATGCTTTGTTGTGTTTTTTGTTTCTTTGACAGGTGATCATATGCATTTCAAGACAACCCGTAAAATATCTCCTTTTGTGTTCAACAGAAGAGCGAAAGTTGTGTGGGTTTGGATCACAGAAAAGATGGTGACGGTAGGTACCTGGCGAACTGCGAGATGTATTACAGCGCTGGCTTTTATTAGACACGCCTTGCTGAGGAAGGTTTCAGACTGAGAACAGGACACACTGAACTCTAGCAGTGTGAATTAGCAGTGGGTTTTATGGATGAATTCCCAGAGGGCCATTAAACATCGGCCTTTTCTGCGTTAGCTCTGCAAATGCGCCGCTTACCTTCACACAAATGGATTTGTGCCTCTGTAAACTTTATTAGCGGACGTATGGAAATGACAAACAAAGCAGGCAGCAATTAATGGATATCATCTTTTTTATTCCTCTCTAAACAAAGCCATGCGAGAAGCTTGATATTTATTTTAACACGGGCAACCCCAGCTATAAACCTCTGCCAAAATAAGAACGCCCATGTTTCTATTAAAAATACCGGAGAGCGAATTTCATGGGGCTTATGTGTTCAGTCATGTACAAAGAGACCTGTATTAAGGAAGTCTCCTGAGGCGTTTTGCGGGTAATGTGCTCATTTGAGATTGTTCCAGACCCTACGGACAAAGCAAAATGCCTGCCTTTCACAATACAGTGGCTTTACGGCGCAAAAACATAAATGTTTACTTTGCGTAATGACTGAACAACGCCATAAAGAGTGTGTAAATGAGTATTGCAATAATCTTGTACGTTTTTGTGAGGTTTTACCTGCGCTGATGGAGTCAGTGTGGCTGGAAACGCAAGTGAAGCCTAATGAGAAATCATTGTGGAAATAAGTGTGCAATAAAACACTTGAGGCCGTGCATTACAGTGAGGGGCTGAGTGGATTTTTGATTTTATAAAACAATGGCAACAGTGGTATTATAAAAGACCAGAGTGACCAAATTCAATTCATTTTCTAAAAAAATAGGATATGTTAATATGTCCAAAAATAAATGCCATTATCATTTTACACATCTAGAAAAAACATGCCATTACCATGTCTAGCATTCATGGTATGGCCGTAGTAAATGTCAGTATTATTATATACAATTACAGTGTTTCTTAATATTTCGAATTGGCTTTTATTTTTATGTTTGTTTTTATTTTAAATTTAGGTTAAGTTTCTATTACTGAAAATTATTTTTTAATAGTTTTAATTTAAAAGAAAATATGTGGTGTTAATATCTCCCAAAATAAATGCCATTTTTATATACTGTTATAGGATTTCTTATATAGTATTTTTGAATATTTAATATTTTAAGTATTTTTTAATATTTGAATATTTTAATTAACTTTTTATTACATTTTTATATTTTTAGTTTTCATTTTAAATTAAAACAAAGTTTTTGTCTTTTTTTATATAGCTGCAGTTTATTTTTATTTTAGTAACTTAACTTACTTATTTCAGTTAGTTCTAATTTTTGTTTATTTATTTTTACATTTAATCTTTCTGTGTAATATTTGTTATTGTATTTTCAGCCTTTTTTTTTTTACAGAATTACAGATTGTTATTGTATACTGTTATAGTATTTCTTAATATTTTAATAATTTATTAACTTTTATTTTTATATTTTCAATTTTCATTTTAAATTTAATTTAAAATTTAGTTTGTTTTCCTATATAGCTGAATATTTAATATTTGAAGTATTTCTTAATATTTGAATAATTTAATTAACTTATTACATTTTTATATTTTTAGTTTTCATTTTTAAATTAAGATGAAGTTTTATTTATATATATATATATATATATATATATATAGCTGCAATTTATTTTTATTTTAGTAATTTAACTTACTTATTTCAGTTAGTTCCCAAGACAACATTTCTAATTTTCGTTTGTTTATTTTTACATTTAAGCTTTCTGTGTAATATTTATGTTACTGTATTTCAGCTTTTTTTTTTTTTTTTTACAGAATTACAGATTACAGATTGTTATTGTATACTGTTATAGTATTTCTTAATATTTTAATAATTTATTAACTTTTATTTTTATGTTTTTAGTTTTCATTTTAAATTTAGTTTCAAATTCAGTTTGATTTCCTATATAGCTGAATATTTAATATTTGAAGTATTTCTTAATATTTGAATAATTTAATTAACTTTTTATTACATTTTTATATTTTTAGTTTTCATTTTAAATTAAGACGAAGTTACTAATTTATTTCCCCTAAATAGCTGAATATTTAATATTTGAAGTATTTCTTAATATATGAAAAATGAATTGACTTTTATTTTTAGATTTTCATTTTAAATTTAGATTTTATTAGAAGTTTTAGAAGTTTTATTTAGAAGTTTTATTCATTTTTTATTTAGCTGCAATTCATTTTTATTTCAGTTTTAGTTATTTTAGTAATTCAACTTACTTATTTCAGTTATTTTCCAAGACAACATTTCTGATTGTCATTTATTTACTTTTTAAATGTAAGTTTTCCATGTAAAATTTATATATTATTGTATTTCATCTTCATTTTTTTTTTTTTTTTATAAAAAAATAATTAAATTAACTTTTATTTTTAGATTTTCATTTAAAATGTAAAATTTAGATTAAGTTTTAATAATTTATTGCTGCAATTTTTTTTTATTTCAGTTTTAGTGATTTTAGTAATTCAACTTACTTATTTCAGTTAGTTCCCAAGACAACATTTCTAATTTCCGTTTATTTATTGTTAAATTTAAGTTGTAATATTTCTATATTATTGTATTTCAGCTTTATTTTTTAATTACTGAAAATTATTTTTACTAGTTTTAGATTTTAAATGACAAAAAACAACAAGAAAACAAACAAACATGAATGATTATGCGCAATACACACAACATCAGACAAGCATGACTGGATTTATTTGTTTAGCCCATAGGGATTCGAATTTAAATGCCACAAGGTGGCGCTCTTACACTGTCCATGTCTGATTCGTCTTGTGCATGCCTTCATATTGCAGGTTTAGTCAGCGAGATTGAGTCATTAGACTCTTAGAAGGTCTGGCCGGTGTCAGCGTGTTACACAGCCGTCTGCTGCTGAGGTGACAGCACTGTCAGCTTCACGTCACATCTGCTCGCTGAGGTGAGGACGGCTTCAGGATGATCTGCACCGCAGGCCAGAGTTCAGCAAAATACACCATCTAAAGAAATCGCTCACTTTTAATTCATGAGTTTAAATCTGAATTGGCCACAGGATGTTTAATTGAAATCACAGGAAGAGCAATTTATTCAAATGCAATTCAAAGCAATTCATCAATCACATGCAGACATTAATTTATGTTCTTCTCACATCTTCTTACATTTTTGACTTATATTATGTTATACCTTATAACTTATATGTGACCCTGGACCATAAAACCAGTCATAAGTAGCATGGGTTATATTTGTAGCAATAGCCAACAATACATTGTATGGGTCAAAATGATCTATTTTTCTTTTATGCCAAAAATCATTAGGATATTAAGTAAAGATCATGTTTCATGATGATATTTTGTACATTTCCTACCATAAATATATCAAAACCTAATTTTTGATTAGTAATATGCATTGCTAAGAACTTCATTTGGACAACTTTAAAGGCGATTTTCTCAATATTTAGATTTTTTTGCACCCTCAGATTCCAGATTTTCGCATAGTTGTATCTCGATATTGTCCTAGATCCTAATAAACCATACATATTTATTCAGCTTTCAGATGATGTACAAATCTCAGTTTATATATATATATATATACGCACACACACTATAAAATAGAATAATTATTTTATGTATAGAAATTTAAATAAATTATATTTCAAATAATCTTGTAATATAAATATTGAAATAAAAAAATTATGTTTATTAACTTTATATATAAATATATAGAAAAGCAGTTCTTTTATCTGAATGTTCTAATTTAAAGTCTTCAAATTGGTGCCAAACATATATAATAATAATAATAATAATAATAATAATAATAATTATTATTATTAATATTATTATTATTATTATTATTTATTGTTTTATTTATATGTGGCTCCAAACAATTTATTATATATTTATAAATACGTATAGTTGTTTTTAAATAAAATTTTAAAAGTTAAATACATATCATTTTAATGTATAATATTCGTCATTTAGCTTATGAATAACATGCATAATTCATTTATATTTTTGTGGTTAGAGTTATTAAATTTTATTTTTTAGTTGCATTTTTTTTATTTATTTATTTTTTTTTATACAATGTACAGACAAAATATAAGCCATACAAAATAGTTAAAATAAAAAATAGGCTAACATGTCCAAAGCTACATGGCCAACAAAGCATGAGTTTTTTGGCAAACAGATAACTTTAAAAAATTTTTTTTTTTAATTTTCAAAAATCATGTTTTTTATTATGATGTCATGTTTTTAGTATGTTTTACTGTGTTAGTTAGCTGTATTTTTTTAGTTATTTTTACTTAATCAAAATAACGCAAATGCAGTTAGATTGAGATTAATTGGAATGCACAATGAAAAAACATGATTTTTAAAAATTGTTAAAAACGGAGTTATCTGTTTTTGCAAGTGAACTCTTCATATATATATATATATATATATATATATATATATAGAAAAAAGCCCATATGTTGTGTATTGAATAGCAAGTTTGATGGTAAATTATGGAAAATGTAGAATGCAGAATGTAGAAAATGGAATATTTAAGAATTTCCTTAAATTCATTCATTCATTCTACTTCCTTAAATTCAAATTGCATTCACAATTCCGCATCGTGTTTGCCAGCTTAATTCAAATTCAATTCACAAAAACTAAATTATCTCCTAAAAGTCATACGCCATTTAATTTTGAATGCCATACAATCCTGGCGAGTCGCTTTGATTTTGTGACGCCAAAAGCTTGAAATACTGGAGATCCTTCTAGAATGTAAGACAAACACATCAGTGTGACGCTGTTTCTACACCTGAAGGATGAAAGCAGACTCTGCCGGTAATGTGGCTCTTTGGAAAGAGAAATGAAAGGCTCTTAGCAGGGAGACTTTGCTCTGTTGTCTCTCGGGAGGAATGAATCTGTCACTGCTGTCACCGTTACTTGATTTTATGAGATAATGCCTCTTTTTTCCCTCCAAACAACTCCGACATAAAAGTGCTGTGAGGGAGTTTTTATGGATCAGCTCACAGAAAATGTCCCCACTGTCTGACAGATATCAGTAAAAGAGGCGTCCTGAGAAATCACACCTGTCTCCCTGACAGAAGCACACTCTGTAAAGCTCAGAAAACTACCTGACGGTGAGACATTAGTGTTTAGCCAATCAGAGGAGTTTGTCGAGCGTTCGGGTTCGAAAGCCTTTTTTGTAGGCAATGACTCCTTTCTGAAATCCTGCCAATAGTTAACAGTAATTTAACTGAATGGAGTTTAAATGTAATTTGCTCACAATCCCATGTCAACATGACCAGGTCAGTCATGTTCCACCCTACAAATTACATGTAATTAGACAGTACGAGTACATTTTGCACAAAAAGAAGCATATTTTTCTTGCATAAATCAATTTGGCATTATTATTATGACAGTTAAGCTATTTTTTTTTATTAGTGATTCTAGTTACTATACAAAATGTGAATATTTTTACATTATATATTATATATAAGTCATTGCAATATTGTTTAAGTAATTTCATAACTTTTCATAACAACCATAATTATTTTTGGGATTGCATTAATGAGATTTGTGGAGTCGCAGTGGCACTTTTTGTCCTGAATGTACATTTTGTATGAAGCATATTTTTAAGACTATTAAGACTAAACAGTTATATCATTTAAATGTCCATAAAATGGTTTTCAGAAAATAATAGTAATAATAATAATAATAATAAATATTAATAAATAAAATAAATCAATAAAATAAATGATTGTATGTATTGTTTTTAGAAAAAAATATTAACATAAAATGTTGAATCTTTTGGTTTTATATATGAATACATAAGAAAACACTTATTTTATCAAAATAATACATATTTAATAGTAAATGTAGTAAATTAAAAATGCTAACAATTTAAGTGTTTGAATCTGGACATTTAATTTAATTTATTATTATTATTTTTTTGTAATTCCTATCATAATTAGTGATTCTATTTATTATCTAATTATAAATACATAAGAAAACATTTCTTTTATCATAATAATACATATATATTTAGTAGTAAATGTACTTAATAAAAATCTGGCCATTTTAGTTTTTTTTTTTTTGGTAATTCCCATCATAATTAGCGATTCCAATTAGCGTACAAAAATGTATATATACAAAAATGTATATATATTTTAGTCGGTGTAATTTATAATAATAAATTAATATATGAATAAATTAATAAATTATTTTTAGATTTTTTTTCATAAGAATAATAATTTTTATTTATTTATTTATTTATTTGTTTGTTTGTTGCGTTGCATTGCAGTAATGAGATTCGTGAAGCACTTTCTGTGTTGAATGTACATTTTGTATTGTATCTAAAAAACATATTGACAAAATTCTGAACCTATTGCATTTAAGTACATATGAAAACACTTATCTGAAAAATACATATATTTAATAATAAATGTAGTTATTAAAAATTTAAATATTTTATATTTGAAATGAATCTGGACATTTTAGTTTTTTTTTTATTATGGGTTAATTCACATAATAATTAATGATTCTAATAGCGTACAAAAATTGAAATAATTTTTAAAATGTATTTTAATCAGCGTAATTTATAATAATACAAACTCGACAATAGACATTACTGTAATGTATTAATTTCATAATTTTTCATTATAATGTTTTCATAAAAATATTTTTTTTTTTGCATTGCGTTGCATTGCAGTAATGAGATTTGGGGACTTGTTTTACTTTTTATCCTCAGAGTGTCTGTGATTCATGATTGTTTCAGTAAAGCCTCCCGGGTGAAACCATTATTTTATCCAGGGCGGACGTTTGTTTGCTTTGAAATTGCTTTTTATGTGATATTGGCGTGACGGTGAATCTCATTTCTGCTCTGGTAAGTATGAAATAGAGGAATATTTTCAATATTTTCAAATCTTTTTTTGATGGACGGACGGTTCCAGTGTTTAAGGTAAAGTGAATTTGATGTAAAATGTGAATTTAAATATGTTTGGTTACCTAAAAACCTGAACTAAATACTTTTTTTTTTTTTTGACGAACAATGAAATATAATTTCCGTAATTTTTATTTATTTATTTATTTATTCATTCAAGACTTTTATCATTTAATAAAAGAGTTAGACTGAAATGTTACCACTGCTTACAACTGTATTTCTTTGCATTAAGTAAAGTAGCAAAAAACAGCTGCAAACAAATGCTACAGGAGACTAAAAATACATAAAATACACAAATACTAATTAAATAGTTCAGTGTATTTTATGCAACCATAAAGTGGCAAAATACTAATTGTAAACTGCATTTATTTAAAATAAATGACTCTTGTTTTGATAATGTGTTATGTAATCCAATGATATTCAATACCTTTTAAACTAAAACAGGCATGTTAGAGGACTGCAATACAATGTTAGTCCAGCAGAGAGCAGTAGCGCATTGGAGCCAACAGTCATGATTCTCTGAAGTAAATTAAAACTGAAAAACTTTCCAGTATGATTATTTGCTCTGGTTTACCCTATTAGATAGTGGAAAATGCATCACAGTTGATCAGTGAAGCTCCTCAGCTATAATCCATCTGCTTTGCCTATTGAATTTTTACATATCCAAAGAGCAACTTCTGCATTAAATTCGGGAATAAAAAAGAAATCTAATTAAAAATAATGGCCTCATCGCACTCTCTGAATGCTTGAATTGCAGCTCAGGTATGGGAGAGATCAGTGGTGTACTTGCACTGCAGTGCTGCAGCTTTTACTCGTGTTAAAGGTGTATTTCATAGCACAAGTACTCAACTGTTATTTTCTTCTCCACCATGGGAGCAACTCAAAAGTAAGCCATCAGCCGGTCTGTGCTCAAGTGAAAAATGGATTTGAAAGAAAAAAAAATCTCATTTTGCTCAAAATGGTGGCATTTATTTTACAGTCCAGCACGATTCCAATAACGCGCGAACGGCTTGCTGATGGCGGCAGGACAGTTTTACGCCAATGGATTCTGGTTTCAGGGTCAGATGAGGGCACTGCTGACATTTCACTGCGGTATTTATCAGTGTAGCCCTAAAACTCATTTGCACCTGTAGATCTGACATGCTTATAATAATGTAATGCTGTTAAAAGTGGAAATGCTAAAAGCTAAAATCTGTAGATTACATCTTGTCTTTTGCATTAGGTGGAGTGGTTCTGGATGTCTCTATGGCTCCGTTCCAAATCCTTTTCCTGATCTACTGAAGGAAACCATGGTCTTATACATTGTCTTTTATACTTTTCTGCAACTATGATTTTAAATATTCAGTGAAATCATTCAGTAGCAATAATAATAATGATGATAATAATAATAATAATAATAATAATAATAAATTAACAATTTTACGTTTAAATAAAATTAAATATAATAAAAAATGCTTAATAATATAAATAAAACTATATACGTACTTAATAATTAATAATAATAATCATCATATAAAATTGATATATATATAATACATAAAATTAATAATAACAATTATATAATTAAAAAAGAATTAATAATATAAATAAAACTTAACAATAATAATACTAATAATATAAAATAAAAAAATTATAATTATATGTGTTTCTTTCTTTATAAAGCACTTTCACTTTATATGTACTTTAATTGTATAAATGATATAAAATATATAAATAAATTATATATATATATATATATATATATAAATTAAAAATAGAATATTTCACCCATAATAATAATTATTATAATAATAATAAATAATGTTTTAAATATAAATAATATATATAAAATTAATAATATAATAAAAATTATTAATAATATAAATAAAACTATATAATTATATATATATATATATCATTTTAAAAGTATTAATAATATAAATACTTATATCATATATTATATTACCTTATATATTATTATATTTTATTATATATTATATCAATAAATACTATATTTCTTTCTTTCTTTATAAAGCACTTTCACTTTATATATATAACACATAAAAATCTATATAATTTATGTGTTTATATAAAATATATAAAATAAAATTAATAATAATATAAGTTAAAATGAATCATAAATAAAATGTAAAAATAATAATAAAAAATATAAAATTAATAAGTGATTATGATTATATAATATTTTATATTTTATATAATATATAAACTCACAATTGAATGTGTGTGTGTATATATGTGTAAATGTATATATATATATATACACACACACACACATTCAATTGTGAGTTTCTATTAAACAATTTTGAGGAAAAATTGTAAAATGTAAACAATATTTCAAGGATAAAGTCAGAATTGTGAGCTAAAAAAGTCACAATTAACTTCTTTTTTATCAGTAGCAGAAACAGGCTTCCATAATTTATTAAGCTCATAGATTAAAATATATATTATAAGCTTTATAATTAATAATAAGAATAGTAATAAGTTTTATGTCTGTGTGTGTGTGTGTGTGTCTACTAGGCCCCTGACATCAGTTAGTGTATTGATCAGATGAGTCATTGTATCTAAATTACACAGCACAGCTTATCTCAAATGTAAAGCACTTAGTTTTACTTCTGATATAAGCAATGCCAGACGCTTGTCTTTGTAGTCTTGCGATTCAAGGAGACTGGAGAGTGCTTAATAGAAATAAATAATTAAAAATCGCTGCATCAAAGACTTTCTTTCTCGCCACATGCTAGGCTTTCTTTTAAGTGCTCCGAATAACAATTTAAGATAGAGATCTTAAAGTTTATAGGGCCGGTCGAGGGGATAAAATCTATTTACGAGGCTCAGCATAAGACCCGCTGCCAGGGCCGAATATTACGATCTCAGATAGGGGAACGAGAGCGAATATGTTGATCCGTAATGCTCTTTTTTGAAATGAGATGAGAAACGTAAACACTAGACGGATGTTCAAGCTAATGTCTTCAACCCTGCAGCGCGTCGAGGGCATCTTCAATAGAGAAGATCAGGTTTGCGTTCAGAGACGGAGGGATAACACGTTCGGGAGATAAAGTAGATGATAACGGTGCTCTTTACTCTTGCTAAATGGCTTGGAGAGCGCGGAGGAACTTCAAACACACATTTATCAGGCTCAGACAAGGTCTTGTGGCTCTAAATAATTAATGCATGCGTCTGTACGCGTTTCTGAGTTCGTCCTGCGGGGGAGATCCTGAAGCCTTCTGTGAAAATCCCACCGAACGCTCATCACGCCCTCGTATAAAATGTACATTTGAGCGTCACCCACACAACACCAGTGTTTGTTTTTAATCGCTCATGAGTTATATTCCTGGGGCCATTAGCAAAAAGCCCATTAGCTGTAAATTGCTAATAAAAATCGCATAAACTGTGTGTTTTTAATATAATATCATCTTTAATCTTAATGGACTGCTTTGGCAAATTACAGGTATATGTGTTGTTTTTGTGACCTTTTGCTGGTCAGGACATATTTTAAAGCTTGCATTGAAAGACAAAGCAATGTTTGAGGCTTTTTGTCCCCTTGGTCTGGTAAATAACTTAATGCAGTCCATAAATTAGCGTCATTAGTCTCCAGTGACATTACTGAAATTATATTGTGTAAATGGAAGGATTTGTCGGCGTGTGTAGTAATTATAAACTCGCAAATGAATTTTGTATTAGTCAAAAAGCTTTTCCCCATTGCAATTAATTCAGGGCGTATTTACCGCAAGAAACTCATTTCTTATCAAGTAGACGAGCAAACATCAGACTTTTCCACAGCCGTTTTGCCAGTTTCTTCTCATTGACTTGAGCGCTGACTGTTGTGTTTGTTTCACCTCAGGTTCAACTTCATTTCCTCCCAAACTCCAGAAGTGTCGGCTTCCCACGTTTGTGCCAAGTTTGGATGTCAGCGGGGTTGAAGATGAATTAAGAGAGACTTTTACACCCAGAGGAGTTTGAGCCAAGTCCCTCGAGATCCAAACCTGCAAGGTCAGCTAATCCAGTCCTGACACAAGACTCCCTAAAACTAGATTGCCAACAGGATGAAGATTCCTTCAGTAGTTCGGATTGATTTCTGCACAGACGTTCAGATGGAAGTTCTTCAGTTGTTCTTTGTAGCACCTCAAGTTCAGCAAAAACCCTTTTAAATAATAGTTTAATAGTTCATTATACAGCTCTTTAGAGATTAAAATAAATATATACATTATATTTATTTATATACTGTATATAATTTGTTTAATATTGTGTGTGTGCATATTTTTCTTTTAAAAAATCAGAAAATCAGCATATTATATAATTTTTTATTTATTTTTAAGAAAAAAAAATGCGTATATATAAAATGTATTATAAAAATATTTTTTTCTTTTTATTATAAAAAAGAAAAAATATATATAAATTTTTTACATTTATTTTTTGGAAATAAATGATTTGAATAAATTATATATATATAATATTTGTATTTGTTAAGGACACATTACATTGTATATCAAAAAAATTACATTAATAGATTTAAATAAAATGTTAAAAATATTAAGCAGCAAAAAAACTTTCAACATTGCTAATCAGAAAAGTTTCTTGAGCAGCAAATCAGCATATTATACCATTTTTTAAATTTATTTTTAAGCAAAAAATATGTGTATATAAAATATTATAAAATTTTTTTTTTTTTCCTTAAATATGTGTGTGTGTGTGTGTGTGTATATATATAATATAATTTTTTAAAGAAAACATTAATTTATAATACTTAGATATGTATAATATATGTAATATTTGTATTTATTAAGGACACAATACATTGTACATTTACATAAATACACTTAAATACATTTTTAAAAATATTAAGCAGCAAAAAACCTTTCAACATTGATAATAGGGAATGTTTCTTGAACAGCAAATCAGCACATTATATCATTTTTTATTTATTTTGAAGAATATATATATATATATATATATATATATATATATATGTGTAAATATTCATTTATATATATATATATATATATATATATATATATATATATATATATATATATATATATATATATATATATATATATACAAATATAAATATAAATATAAATATAAAAATGGATATATATATATGTATGTATGTATATATATATTACAATGAATATGAATATTTTTATGAAACATTTGCGTTTAAGGACACATTTGCATAAATGACATAATTTTACATAAAATGAAATGAAATTTCGAAAATATTAAGTAGAAAAAAACCTTTCAACATTGATAATAAGGAATGCTTCTTTAGCAGCAAATCGGCATTTTACACAGAATTTTTAAAGAAAAACAATCATTTTTATTATATATATATATATATATTATATATATATATATATATATATATATATATATATATATATATATATATATATATATATATATATGAAGAGTTCAGATGCAAAACCAGCTAAATCCATCTGACGTCTTTCTTTAAAAAAATTTTATCAGGCTCAGATGTTATAGGTTTCTATGTAGGTACCGGTACTTCTGATTGGGCTGAGGCCGGTATTTTAGCGAGTTTGAAGAAAAAGTATTTGATGGACGTATAATATGTGTCGAGAGCAATCACTCAGTATCAGTATCTCATTTTTGACCGAGATGGTGTTTAGCTGGTTTTGCATCTGAACTCTTCATATATATATATATTTGGTTTTTTTTTTAGACACATTTTTTTAATTCTTTGTTTATATATATATATATATATATATATATATATATATATATATATATATATACAATAATACGTTACAAATTACAATAGGAAATTTAAATTCAATTTCAAAAATATTAAGCAGCAAAAAACCTTTCAACATTGATAATAAGGAATGTTTCCTGAGCAGAAAATCAGCATATGAGAATGATTTCTGAAGGATCATGTGACACTGAAGACTGGAGTAATGATGCTGAGAATTCAGCTTTGATCACAGCAATAAATTACAATTTAAATTATATTTAAATATACATTTGTGATATTTCACAATACAGTGTTTTTGACTGAATAATTATATCCTTGATAGCCAGAAGAGACTTTTTTCTTTTTCCCAAATCCCAACCTTTAACAGTAGTGTAATTATTAAATATTATATAGTCACAAAGAACTGAAACATTTTCAGCATTCAGTGGAACCTACTATTACATGATTTTTTTCCTGACAGGAGGCTGTTCTTTTTTTGAACGTTTATTTTTAATATATAAAGCTGAGCAGGATCACACTCGCCTTAGGAGATGCATTATCGTGCCTATCATCTTAAAAGTAGAAACTGTCTGAGCTTGACCTTGAGTTGATCTGGAGCTGATAGATGGATGGCACTGATTATAGATACTTGTCTCTTCTCTTTATTTCCCGGGGCGACAGGAGTGTTGGTCCTACCTCAGCCTGGAGTCATGCAGATGTTTCGGGTACTGGCAGGATAAAGCGAAAGGTAAGAGAGGGGCTGGGATTTGTGTGGCGGTTTCACTGCAATCAGCTTAGAGAAAAAGAAAGTTATTCTGGTCCCTAAAGCTTCCGATTGTGCTGTGCAGATAGCAGCGGGTGACTGGAGCACTCATTGATTATCTGTCCCAGAGCCCGTCTGAGAGACGTTCTCTTCCTCCGGCCGATAGCGGAGACTACAGCTAATTGACCTCAGAGCGTCCGAGAGCTTAATGGAAGGACAGGTCGCGAGGATGCTTTGTGCTCAGCATTGTGCGGATACACAATAGAAAAATAATTGATTTGTGCTTCAGTTGCATTTTTAAATAAAAGCATTAAGTGCATGTGTTCAGCTTATTTACTTTTTACCAACTGAATGACTCTTTCAGTCCAGTGAAGATTCATTTTCGCAATACACATACATGCATTTATTTATTTATGCAAAAAGAAGTCATTAGTACATGTAAATATATATTTACATCATATTTGTATGTACAAAAGTTTTTGAACAGTAAGAATTTTAATGTTTTTTAGAAGAAGTCTCTTCTGCCAGCCAAGCGTACATTTACTTGATCCAAAGTACAGCAAAAACAGTAAAATTTTGAAATATTTTTACTATTTAAAATAGCTGCTTTCTATTTAAAATATTTTAAAATGTAATTTATTCCTGTAATCAAAGCTGAATTTTTAGCTTCATTACTTCAGTCACATGATCCTTCAGACATCATTCTAATATGCTGATTTGCTGCTCAAGAAACATTTTTTTGGGGGAAATAAATTATAGAAATTAATACTTTTATTTAGCAAGGATGCTTTAAATTGATCAAAAATGAGGAAAAAGACATTTCTAATGTTACAAAAGATTTCTATTTGAGATAAATGCTGTTTTTTGAACTTTTTATTCATCAAAGAATCCTGAAACAATTTCCTCAGCTGTTTTTAACATAATAATAATAATAATAATAAATATTTTTTTGAGCAGCAAATCACAATATTAGAATAATTTCTGAAGGATCATATGATGCTAAAAATTCAGCTTTAAAATCACAGGAATAAATTACATTTTAAAATCTATTCAAATAGAAAAAAAATTAAATTAAATTAAATAGTACAAATATTTAAAAAAATTAACTATTTTTGCTGTACTTTAAATCAAAAAATGCAGGCTTGTTGAGCAGAAGAGACTTCTTTAAAAAACTTAAAAAATCTTACTGTTCAAAAACTTTTGGCTGGTAGTGTATATATTGTTTTGAGCCAAATACTTTTAACATTAACAGTGAAGGTACATACAGTATGCATTGATTCATGCATATTATTCATAAGCTAAATGAGGAATATTATACATTAAGATTATTTACAAATGATATATAATAAACTTGAAAAATGTAAATATTTAAAATATATTTTTAAATATTTATAAATATATAAATAATTGTTTTGAGCCAGATAAATACTTAATAAAAAATTATATGGTAATAAATAAAAAATATACATAAAGTAATATGTATATTTACGTAATATAAATTGTATTATTCAAATGATATCAATAAATACTTTTATTTGCATAATTGTTCTGAGCTAGATAAATACGTTAAAACACAAATAAATAAAAAGCAATAAAAAGCAAATAATTCAAATTATTTCTAAGCTAAATGAGGAATATTTAACTAAAATTATTTTTAAAAAATTATATGAGATTAAATTTTGTTTTTGATCTAAATAAATACTTTAAAAATATTACAGTATTAGTGAGAGTACATAAGCATACTTTCATGTCATTCATAATCTTAATCTTGAGAAATATGATAATCCCCATTTGACTTTTTCGAAATCATCATCATTAATACTTCATTTAATCTTCACTAGGTTTGCCAGACCAGTAGTTTAGCACGCTTTTTCATGACGGCTGGATCACTATAAAAGGAGCTGTAGAGAAGATAAACAGCAAAGACAAAAGAAGCGGTTTCTTTCCGAACTCTTTCCGGGAAGGTATGCACGTCTGAGATCATTTGTTTTCATATCTGGAATATTTTCCCTCACACCTTCAGTAATTGTCCTATTCTCACTTTGCCACCTATAAAGTTACATCTTAAATTATAAACAGTCTCAAACAGCCTGGATAGCTTTAACTGACCGTATTTCTGAAATGAAAACTTAGTTCTGAGTTATAAGTGTCATTGAAATTTGGTTAAAATAATCTGATTCTTTATATGCGCACTGACTTTTCTTATCTAATTTTCCAGCTGCTTTCCATGTTCATTTTATATCAAGAATTATTGCATTTGTGTCTGTTTTTATGGATTACTTGTGGATTACTGTGATGTTTTTATCAGCTGTTTGGACTCTCTTTCTGACGGCACCCATTCACTGCAGAGCATCCATTACATTTCTCCAAATCTGATGAAGAAACAAACTCATCCACATCTCAGATGACCTTACACTCTTAAAAATAAAGGTGCTTCACGATGCCATAGAAGAACCTTTTTTGTTTAAATGGTTCCATAGAGAACCTTTAAAGGACTTCCAGAACAACAATTCACAAATAATTTACTCACCCCCTTGTCATCCAAGATGTTCATGTCTTTCTGTCTTCAGTCGTGAAGAAATTATGGTTTTGAGGAAAGCATTTCAGGATTTTTCTCCATATAATGGCCTTCATTGGTGCCCTGATTTTGAACTTCCAAAATGTAGTTTAAATTTAGCTTCAAAGGGCTCTAAACGATCCCAGCCGAGGAAGAAGGGTCTTATCTAGCAAAACGATCTGTAATTTTTTTTAGAAAATAAATTTTTTTATACTTTTTAAGCACAAAAGCTCGTGTAGCACAGGCTCTGGGATGCGCGTTCACATCGGAAGGACACACGGAACTACAGATCCAGTGTTTACAAAGTGAACGCGCAAAGACTAAGAAAGTGCCAGTCAGTCAAACGCTGTTTACAAACAAGAAGGTACAACGATGTCGGACGATTCTGAAGTTGTAGGAGAAAATAAGATGGAGTTTTTCGACATTCTCTACCTTTTTTGAGCCGGAGTACACAGATGATGAACTTAGACATGATTCGTAGTAGTGATGGGAAGTTCGGATCATTTTACAGACTCGGGCCATTGAGTCTCGTTCAGCAAAATGAACGAATCTTTTTTCGAGTCATTTCGCTCATTTTAGTAAAATATAATTAAAATGTTACGTGTTCCTTCCCTAACACATCTACTGCTTACACAAACGTTGATCACACTACAAACAAGACAAAACTATAATGCTATAAGAAACAGAAAAGATTTGTTCATTGTTTACATGGGTCTTTAGTCTATGATTAACTCACCTCACCTCTTATCTGACAAGTTTTCGGGTTTGAGTCGTTTGTTCATCACGTGACAGCTCCATAAGAAAACCCGAAGACTCGAAACAGATTAACTAATTCCAGTACAGAACCTAATAGGATGTTGTGCATGCGCGACTGAACGAATCACTCCCCGAGACGACTCGTTCTTCCCGAATCACATTAAAGATTCGTTCAAAATGAACGAATCATTCAAGAACGACCCATCACTAAATCGTAGCATTGTGAACGCGCATCCCAGAGCCTGTGCTACACGAGCTTTTGTGTTTAAAAAGTATACAAATTCTTATTTTTAGAAAAAAGTTGACCAATCGTTTCACTTGATAAGACCCTTCTTTTCGTTTAGGGATCGTTTAGAGCCCTTTTTAGCTGCATTTAAACTACATTTTGGAAGTTCAAAATCGGGGGACCAATGAAGTCCATTATATGGAGAAAAATCCTGAAATGCTTTCCTCAAAACCATAATTTCTTTACGACTGAAGACAGAAAGACATGAACATCATGGATGACAAGGGGGTGAGTAAATTATTTGTAGTGGGGGGAAGTTCGGATCATTTTACCAACTCGGACCTTTGAGTCTCGTTCAGCAAAATGAACAAATCTTTTTTCGAGTCATTTCGTTCATTTCATTTATTTTAGCAAAATGTAATTACGTGTTACCTCCCTAACACATCTACTGCTTACACAAACGTTGATCACACTACAAACAAGACAAAACTATAATGCTATAAGAAACAGAAAAGATTCATTCATTGTTTACCATTTAGTCTTTAGTCTATAATTAGCTCACCTCACCTCTTATCTGACAAGTTTTCGGGTTTAAGTCGTTCGTTGCAGCCCCATAAGATGAACGAATGACTTGAAAAACCCGAAGACTCGAAACAGGTGAACTAAATCCAGTTCAGAACCTAATAGGATGTTGCGCATGCGCGACTGAACGAATCACTCACCGAGACGACTCTTTCTTCCCGAATCACATTAAAGATTTGTTCAAAATGAACGAATCATTTAAGAACGACCCATCACTAATTCGTAGCATCGTGGATGCACATCCCAGAGCCTGTGCTACATGAGCTTTTGTGTTTAAAAAGTATGTTCATCTTGTGACAGCCCCATAAGCTTAACCTATGGAGTCTGATCTGGAAAGAGAATTGATTAGTTCATCTTCGGGTTCGAGTCGTTCGTTCATCACGTGATGGCCCCATAAGGTGAACGAATGACTCAAAAAACCCGAAGACTCGAAACAGGTGAACTAATTCCAGTACAGAACCTAATAGGATGTTGCGCATGCGCGACTGAATGAATGACTCCCCAAGACGACTCGTTTGTCCCGAGTCACATTAAAGATTTGTTCAAAATGAACGAATCGTTCAAGAACCACCCATCAATAATTATTTGTAAATTGTTGTTCTGGAAGTGGAGTTCTCCTTTAACATCTGAAGCATTCACAAAAGGTTCTTTGTGATGAAAGAAGTTTCTTCAGATTATAAAAAGGTAAGAAAGAGATGGTTCTTTAAAGAACCTTTGACAGAATGGATCTTTGTAGAACCAAAAATGGTTAAAGCACCTTTATTTTTAAGAGTGTAGGGTGAGTAAATTTTCATCTTCCTTAAAGTGTGTAGGAGCAGCATCTAAAATGAAGTTCAAACTTGAATGAAACATAAATGAGAATCCCATTCTCCTGAACTATGAAAGAGCAACGTCTAAGCAATAACATTTTGGTCTGAGTAACCCTGAGGCTGCATTTTCCTCATGTTCCATTTACACAGGCTGGTGTTTACCGAAGCAATTCAGGTTAAGTGCTTTTGTTGAAGGGCACAGCTGCCCTATTCCCACCTGGGAAAAGAGGTAATGCAATCATGATCTCCATGCCAAGCTATAGATGTGAAATAAGCTATATGCTATCGGTAAGCCGTGTGTGCGCTGTAGAAAAGCCAGAGCGGTGACGTGGCTTTATATCCCCCCCTGCCCAAGTAGCACCGAAGAGTGGAGATAATTACATATTGATAGGCGAGCCATAATTAATGATGATGAGCTTAGTGGCAATGCTATCTGCACAGGATCCCATCCAAATGCATGGTGTGATTATGCCAAAGGCCTCGCGTTGAGTCGCCAGCCATTTGTCCGGCTGTTTCATGTGAATCTGTGGCACTGTTTGATTCGGTACCTGCACTGAATGAAACGGCATGTCGGATGGTCAATAGTTCAGCAGGTTCCTTGCTAGATGAAGTCAAGCCTGTATTGATTTCTGAAATCAATTTATTTGTTATTGACATGGAGGTCTTGAGTAGTTGGCCTGATCAAGATACTTTTGTTTTCCTTTTTTGTTTTGGGTTTATTGTGTCTTCCAATTCAATACAATGTTCTGTTTTCATTCCACCACCCATACATTAATAATAATAAAAATAAATTCATTGTAAAGCCTTGATTCATTCTAAATCACTTCTAAAGGTTTTCTCATGTTATGTGATGGAGAGTCAAATTCATTTTGGGTGATTCGTTTCATCCTAATCGGTTCTCTCACTATCATATGTTGCATTGGAGAGTCTGATTCATTCTAGTGAATCACTTTATCTTAAATGGTTCTCTCTATGTTGCATTGAAGAGTTGCATTCATTTAATTGAATTGGTTTATCGTAAACAATTCTGTTTCTCATGTGTTTCATTGTTAAAATGGTGATTCATTCTGAATCACTTCTTCCTAAAAGGTTCTTTCATATTTTCATATTTTGTGATGGAGAATCAAATTCATTTTGGGTGATTCGTTTCATCCTAATTGGTTCTCTCACTATCATATGTTGCACTGGAGAGTCTGATTCATTCTAGTGAATCACTTCATCTTAAACGGTTCTCTTTATGTTGCATTGAAGAGTTGCCTTCATTTAAATGAATTGGTTCATCGTAAAAAATTCTGTTCCTTATGTTTCATTGTAAAAAATGGTGAATCATTCTGAATCACTTCTTCCTAAAAGGTTCTGTCATATTTTGTGATGGAGAATCAAATTCATTTTGGATGATTCGTTTCATCCTAAACGGTTATCTCACTATCATATGTTGTGTTTAAGAGTCTGAGAGTCTGAGTCGTTTCATCTCAAATGGTGTTCTCTCTCTTGTTGCATTGGAAAGTCTTAATCACTTTTCTGAATCGTTTCAGTCTAAACGATTCTCTCACTCTCATGTTGCGTTGTAAAGTCTGATTCATTTTTGTGAACTGCCGTGCTTCATCCTAAATGATTCTCTCGTGCTGCATAGAAGAGTCTGATTCATTCTAGTGAGTCGTTTCATCTTAGATAGTTCTCTCTCTCGTATATTGCATTAGAGAGTCTGAGTCATTCTAGTGAATCACTAGAGTTTGAGGACATTGAAGAGTTGCTGTGATGGAGAATCAAATTCGGTTTTGGTGATTCTTTTCATCCTAATCGGTTCTCTCGCTATTATATGTTGCATTGGAGAGGCTGATTCATTCTAGTGAATCATTTAATCTTAAATGGTTCTCTCTCTCATATGTTCCAATGGAAAGTCTTCACATTTGTGAATCGTTTTGGTCTACACGATTCTCTCTTTCTCATATGGTTTTGATTCACTTTTGTGAACTGCCTCATCCTAAATGATTCTCTCGTGTTGCATAGTAGAGTCTGATTGATTCTAGTGAGTCGTTTCATCTTAAACGGTTCTCTCTCTCATATGTTGTATTAGAGAATCTGATTCATTATAGTGAATCACTTCATCCTAAATGATTCTCTCTATGTTGCTTTGAAGAGTTGCATCCATTTCATTCAAAATCACTTTTTCCTAAATGGTTCTCTCTTTTTTTTTGTGATTAGAGAATCAAAATAATTTTTAGTGGTTCATTTAATCCTAAACGGTTCTCTGTCTATTATAGGTTGTGTTGAAGTGTCTGATTCATTCTAGTGAATCACTTCATTTTCAATGTTTCTCTCTTTCGTATGTTGCTCTAGAAAGCCTTATTCACTTTTGTGAATTGTGAAACGATTCTTTTTTTCTCATATGTTGTGTTGTAAAGTCTGATTCACTTTTGTGAACTGCCTTATCCTAAATGATTCTCTCATGTTGCATAGAAGAGTCTGATTCATTATAGTGAATCACTTCATCTTAAATGGCTCTCTCTATCATATGTTGTTTTGTAAAGTCTGATTCACTTTTGTGAACTGCTTTGTCCTAAATTTTTCTCTCATGTTGCATGAGTCTGATTCATTCAATCTCTTCATCCTAAATAATTCTCTCTGCGTTGCAGTGAAGAGTTGCATTCATTTCATTTAATTAGTTAATTCTAAACAATTCTGTTTCTCATGTGTTTCATGGTAAAGTCTGATTCATTCTGAATCACTTCTCTCATATTTTGCAATGGAGAATCAAATTCATTTTTGGTGATTCATTTCATCCTAAACGGTTCTCTGTCCATCATATGTTGCGTTGGAGAGTCTGATTCATTCTAGTGAATCACTTCATCTTAAACAGTTCTCTCAAGAGAGTCTTATTCACTTTTGTGAATCGTTTCGGTCTAAACGATTCTCTCCTTGTCATGTGTTGTGTTGTAAAGTCTGATTCACTTTTGTGAACTGCCTCATCCTGAATAATTCTCTCGTGTTGCATTGAAGAGTCTGATTCATTCTAGTGAGTCGTTTCATCTTAAATGGTTCTCTCTCGTATGTTGCATTAGGGAGTCTGACGCACGCTTTTAAAAATCAAAACGACTCACATGTGCTGATATGAAATTAACATATATCCAATAGATATTTTACGGACATGGCTTGGTAAACAAAGTTATTTCATAAATCTTAATTTATTCATAAATATTCATGCCCTTATTATCTTTATTTGCCAGCTAATTAGCAACGTATTTCTTTTATTCAGTAAGTTAGGCTAATGTCACGTAGCATAATTAATATTCATGAGCAGGCTTTCTTAGTACTTGACAGCATGCATGAACGTTCATGTTCTCTTCATACAATGTACGCTGCTAACACGTTAGTGAAGATGCACTGAAATATTTATGAACGTTATGAATGAGTTTCATATATTCATATTTGCTCATTTGCTACTGATCTGAACGATGTCATTTTTGTTAATAGTTAATAAGAGTTATATTATGAAGTGTCATGAATATTATTTTTTTTCACAAGGTGAGGGTTACTGTGGTTTAATACTGCTGGTCAGGTTAATTGAAGATTTTTTTCTGATATTCTGTCAAGTTAAAAGAAGTCTCTTCTGCTTACCAAGCTTGCAATTGTTTGATCCAAATACAGCAAAAGCAGCAATATTGTAGAATATTTTTACTATTTAAAGTAACTGCTTATTTTAATATATTTTAAAATGTAATTTATTCCTGCGATCAAAGCTAAATTTTCAGCATCATTACTCCAGTCTTCAGTGTCACATGATCCTTCAGAAATCATGCTAAAATGCTGATTTGCTGTTCAAGAAACTTTATTATTATTATTATTATTATTATTATTATTATTATCAATATTTAAAACAGTTGCATACATTTTTGTCAGGATTTTTTAAAATGAATATAATAAAAAAAAAATAATAAAAGCTTTTGCAACGTTATACACAATACCTTTCCAAAGCTTTGAGTTGGTATAATTTATTAATGCTATTATTTAGCAAGGATGCTTTAAATTGATCAAAAGTGATGACAAAGACATTTATAATGTTACAAAAGATTTCTATTTCAGATAAATGCTGTTTTTCTGAACTTTCTATTTATCAAAGAAACCTGAAAAAAATCTACTCAACTGTTTTCAACATAATAATAATAATGTTTTTGAGCAGCAAATCTGAATATTAGAATGATTTCTGAAGGACAATGTGAGTGGAGTAATGGTGCTAAAAATACTGCTTTGAACACAGGAATAAATTACATTTTAAAATATATTCAAATAGAATGCAGTTATTTTAAATAGTAAAAATATTTCAAAATGTTACTGATTTTGCTGCATTTTGGATCAAATAATGTAGGCTTGGTGAGCAAAAGAGACTTCTTTAAAAAACATTAAAAATCTTACTGTTCAAAAACTTTTGACTGGTAGTGTATATAATACATTTCTGAATTCTGCAGTAACTCTTTTAGTTTTTTTTAAATATCTGTGTTGTGTTTAAGTTGTATTTTGATACAGTAACATTGCAGTCTTCATTATATGTTGCGTTGGAGAGTCAGATTCAAATTATCGTTGGAAAGCCTGATTCATTCTTGTGAGTGGGTTCATTCTAAACAGATCTCTCTTTATGCTACTTTGCAGTTTTGAGAATTTTTCTAAAGGAGTCATCAGATGCTAAGTTCACTTTTTCATGTTGTTTTAACATTAATATGTGTTGGCAGTGTATGTACACATCTACCCTATAATGATAAAAATCCATGCAGTGGTTTTTAATTAATCTATAAAAATAATATCCCCTTTTACAAATCGAACCATTCTCAGATGCCTGTTGTTGTGGAGTCACACCCACAGAGGCCGCTCCCATGATAGTTGATTGACATGAGTGTCTTACCTTAGATCAGCTGTCACAGTCCGCTCTCTTTGTTTCAATGAGGGAGCAGGGATGTAAGTTAGACAAGAATATCTCAGATTGAGCGATTGAGGTGTTGTGTTGCTGGATGTAATAATGAACACAGTGGTCGTCATTCATTACCGAGATCTGAGCCGCTGTAGATGCAGTGGATTACGTTTGTTTGTGAGGGGAATGCGCCTCCCGATCTACATATATCTGTCTATGTTTGCGCAAATCATTCGTGAGCCAGCTCCATTTACAGCAGAAGTGAGTATAAGGGTTTTTTTAATGAATCTTTGCGATCACCTTTCCTAATAATGTGCTAGTTAGCAAGGCTAAAGTAAACAATCTCTCAGAGCAGCAGAGAGAAGAGAGGGGCGGGGCAAGCAGAGCTCATTTGCATTTAAAGCAGCCTCAATCAGAATGAGATGATTTTTGCAGAGCTGATTTTGGCAAGGTAAAAAGGGTGTTGTTTTACACTACCATTGAGAATTTTTAACCAAAGTATATTATAGACTTTTCATTAAGACCCTAAAGAATCATATCAACTTGTGGAAGATGGGCATCCGATGACCCCTTTAAGAAATCGCTTCTTTTTAAACTTCGTTCTGGTTCTAGAGCACTCTGTTTCATTCTAGTGAATCAGTTCGTTCTAAATGATTCTCTGTCTCCGGCGGGTTCATTCTTGTGAATCGATTCATCGATGTAAGATTTTTAACTGAATATTTTGTTAAATTATGCTATATCCTATGTTTTAACTTTTAACTTCCCATTTGTATTTAATGTAAATTTATCTGTTTGTTGCGCTTGTACACAAAAATATGACTGTATCATCAAACAGTTAATACTTAAAAACCTGCTTTACCTAAAGATCACCCTTATCTGCATGTACATGATAGATTTAATATATATTTAAGTGATTGGCTTCATATGTTTGCATTACATGATATGCAACTTTGTCATGCGTATTCAATAGTATTCCTACAATCTGTTTGTATCAAAGTTTTGATTTAGTTCTGATGCCGAGGTCTGAGCTGGTATCATAGTACTGAAGCTGAGATTTTGCTATCGAGTGATCCCTAGTGTGATCCGGATGCCTTGATTTGATATGTCTGGGCTGCCGGTGTGTATCAGGTAATATGTGTGTGTGTGTTTGTGGGCCCGTAGGGGACAGGGCTTTGTGAGAGTGATGGTCCGTGTCTACAGGACTGCAGTGAGGACAGTGTCACCGTGACTGATGGCGGGAGCTCTGAGATGGGCTGTGTTGGAGGTAGTGGAGCGTGTAATGAACGCTAACTCACTCTCCGCGGCTTCCTCTTCCTTCACATCCCTGTACAGTTCTCCTGGGCCAGGTACACCCGCTGAATGCAGAAGTGTCTTTTTAATGAGCTGTGATAGTAGGGCCACGTACAACTGCTTTGCTCGTCCAATGAGAGTTTAAGTTAACAACTGTAACTTTCGTAATAGTCCTTTTAATTTAAGTGTTTCATCATGTGAAGATATTTTTGGGCCAAAGACGGTGTCCTCATCAAATTGAATTTAAAAGTGATTTTACATGCATAGAAAGCATATTAAATGCAAGTTTTAACTTTAATGTTTAAAATTAATTTGTGCAACATCAAAATATGGGTGAAATAGTGTTCCATAGTCATGCAGTGTAACAAATATATTTATGTAAAAATGAAACATATTTATTCTGACCTGTACTCATTAAAGAGCAGGTCATATGGTATTTTAAAGTGTTCTAATATTGTGTTGGAGTCCCCTACAACAGGTTTAAATGGATCTAAGGTCAGAAAACGTAATTTTCTCAGAATATACATTTAATATTAGAGTCATTTCTCAATGATTTCGAAACAATTCGTTCTAAGCCATTCTAAACCCATATGACCTGTTCTTTAAAATATATAAAAGAATAAAAGATCAATCTAAATCTAGTTTAAATGCTTAACTTCCTGCTGACAAATTTTTGGTTAAAACAATGAATATGAATAATGCACCTGATATTTGTAACATTAGTTTTGCAAACTAATAATGATAATAATGCTGAAAAATTCTCATGCTATAAAGCAGGGATTACCGAACAAAAATAAATATTTTACAAATATTATAATATTTAAATATAATATTATAGAATTTAATTAATTTATATATATATATATATATATATATATATATATATATATATATATATATATATATATATATGAATGGAAATTAATTTTTTTTAAATGAATACTTTAATTTATCAAAGATGCATTTGCTACTGATCTGAACGCATTTGCTACTTGATCCAAAATGACAGTAAACACATTTATAATGTTGGCAAATCTTTATATTTCAAATAAATGCTGTTTTGAGCTTTCTATTTATCAAAGAATTGTATACAATTTTATCATGGTTTTCACAAAAATATTAAGCAGAACAACTGCAAAACAACAAATTATAATGATTCCTAAAGGATCATGACATCATCACATTATATTCTGTGTTATAATCAGAATTTAAGTCTTAAGTAGCACAGGTATATTGTAGCAATAGCCAAAAATACACTGTATAGGTCAAAATTATGGATTTTTCTTTTATGCCAAAAATCATTAGGATATTAAAGATAATGTTCCATGAAGAAATTTTGTAAATTTCTTACCGTAAATATATCAGAACTTAATTTTTGATTAGTAATATGCGTTGCTAAGAAGTTGGACAATTTTAAAGGCAATTTTCTCAATATTTTGATTTTTTTGCCCCCTCAGATTCCAGATTTTCAAATAGTTGTATCTCAGCCAAATATTGTCATATCCTAACAAACCATACATCAATGGAAAGCTTATTTATTCAGCTTCCAGATATTGCATTAATCTGAAAGCTGAATAAATAACAAGATTCTAATCACAAAAATTCTAAGCTTTTATGCCAGTTTTCTCAATGTTGATGACCCAGGTACTCTAAAGCAGTATTTTCCAACCACTGTGCCATGGAAAATTATAAAAAAGCTTGCTATTGCTATTATATTTCGTAATAATTATTTTACATCAGCGCTATTGGTCATCATTATCTCTATTTGTGGGTTTTACAAATATTTAACCAATTAAAGACTTTTAAAAGAGCGCGTGACTAAAAGCCTCGTAATGCCATTGGCTCCTCAAATTGTCAGTCAAACCTCATAACTCCACCCCGCCTCCATTCAGAATGAAGTTCCGCGACGCGCAGTTTAAAGACAGACGACGTATACTTCTTCGCAATGGAAAAGTAAATAAATATCTGATTTATTGAATTAGTACAGCGTTTTCATTACTCAAGCTCTGTCTATAAAGGCTAATGATTTTGTCTGTTTTGTAGAGCGGAGAGGAGTCTTAGCATTTGACCTCTAGTTGTAGCCAATATACTTTTGTACGTTTTAAATATCCCGTGTATTGCGGTTCATCTTTTATATCGTGGGATTTTGGCCAAAGGTATTAAACAACAAGAAAAACTGAGCGCCATATAGCTACAATAAACTTTATAACCTTTATATTGACGAAAACATAATGCGATTCATTTGTTGCCTCATATGCGGCCGTTTTAGTAATTAGAACTTTAGAATAACCATGCATATTTGTCATATTGACTGAACTTAGGACTGGTGGTGGTGCTTAAAATATTGTTTGTAATTTAGCGTTTCTATAAAAAAGGGGAAAATCTAAAAATAATACTGAAAAGATAACAAAACTACTACTAATAACAATATAAACCGCACTATGGATTAATGAGCTGCTAGGTCATGAATACTAATGACGTTCTCTGCGTTCGCTTAAACTGATTTGCTGAAATCAAAACAGGGGCGATAATAGGTGAGCTCCAGCCAATGAGATTGCCGTTTGCGTATTAGTTCCGCCTACTACCGGAGAAACCGGCAGTTCTTAAAGAATTTCAGAAGAATTTCAAGGAACTCCGTCATTTTGACAGGAAAATACAGCAAAGAATATTGTTTACATGTAAGTTAGCGTTTACATGGTATAAGACTCTCTCCCTCTGTATGTTTCTTTGCATGACGTCAAAGCGACGTCGTGTGCCTTCAAGATACAGGTACGCTGCGCATCCATTCAGATGAACTGAAAATAAAATTATAATATTATAATAAGTTATATTAACGCGGCATTTTACTGTCAGTAGCGGTAAAGGCGTTGTAAATAACGCCGTTAGTAATGATATTCAATTATAACGCCGTTATTCCCATAACTGACGGTTAGTATGACAATATTTACACAGCTTTCAATACTTTGTTGACCAATTACCTGACTTTTGTTCAGTCTGTGGTGTAAAACGGTTGCATTAGCAATTAAAGAGAAAACACCGAAGCAAAACATGGTCAGGTCAAAGTATTTGAAATAGTTTTTGGTCCCAAATTTTATTTAATTTTTTTTTATCGATTTTACTGGTAGTCCACTGTATGAAGAATTTTTGTGTATAATATGTCACAGTTTGCTTTATTTTGCTATCCTCAATTACATAAATGAACTATAGTGTCCTGCACCCACTAGTTAAAAAATATCAAAAATTATATCTGTTGTCTGAAAATTTTTTGGTTCGACTGTATGTAGTCAAAAAGTCTTCCTACACATCCCTACTTTTTCAACATCTCTCTTTTTTTGCTCAGCTTGTCTCCTTTAGTGTGACCTTGTGACCAGCGATGTGGTGGGCCCACCGTGACACTTACATGCTGCTGGGTGTCAGCAATGATGATGGTTGGCCTTCAGTCCCAGATGGCTCCCATATGGTTGAACACACCTTCAGGGTCTGTGATTGATCCCTTCTCCACTAAACACCCTCACGGTACACACCACACCCTCTCACATGCATATTCACCCAGTATGTTCTTGCTCTTAATAATGCAAACTCACACACTCGCATTGTTTATAAGCTGGTGTTTTTCATACGCGTCCTTGCCGCATTGACAGGTTTGTGTGATGAATAGTCGAGCGCTTGTCATTACCCGTGGTGTGCGTTCTGTTCTCCTAGTGCGTGTTTTAAATACAGCTTGTGTCAAGTCAAAAGGTTCCTCCATTCATCTGCAGACACCAGCGAAGTGCTGCATGGGGAAGAAATTGTGCAAAGGAGGCAGATACCGTATTATGAGCTGCAAAATATATAACGTTGTATGAGCAGCAGGAAGTAGGGAGTTCTGCACAGTAACTTAACTAAAAAATAACTTGACTACATTTTTCAGTTGCTTGACAGTAGCTCAGACGTTTTTAAAAATATATTTCCTAATTTTTCCAAGCAGTAGGAATGTAATAATACAACACACTCTTTTATATGAATTTAATTTAGTAACCATAATTTAATTTATATATAATTGTATTATATATTATGTTATATTATTAATATAATTAATAGTTAATGCAATAACAAATTAACACATTCAGTTACCTTTTTTTAAATGAATTTCTCATGTTAATGAAGTTGTTAATTTGTATGACAATAGAGGAATCTATGAACATATTTACTGTATAAAAAGACACTTGGCAGAGTTTTTTTTATTTGTCTTATTTGTGCAAAAAGAGATTTTTATGCATTTTATTGCATGTAAAGTAATAATGTTAAGTAATCATACATTTGAAAAAAAAATTAAAGATATTTTTTAATAAATTAAAGCTAAATAAATAAATAAAAAATAAAAGTTCATAACAAAATTGCTGCAATTTATACAAATATTAAAATTAAACTATTAAAATATAAAAATTAAATAAAAATATAAATAAAATAAATAATATAAATAAAATGTAATATAATATATAATAATATATAAAATATAATAATGAAATAAAATATAAATAATAGATAGACTGAAAATATAAAAATTAAACCTAATTTGAACTGTAAAAAATACAATAATATATAAATAATACTAAAATATCACATCATAAATGTCATAATAACATTTTATTACATGTAAAGTAAAATGTTAAGTAATATACAAAAAAAAAAAAAAAAAATTCATAATAAAATATATTTTTCCTACTTTGTTGTTGTTAACTAAAACCAAAACCATTAAAAATGTTTTTGTTAATTGAAATAAAGCTGAAATAAAATATAAACAATAGGTGAAAATTGAAATTTGGCCTTGGCAGAAATAAAGCTAAATTAAACTAAACTAAATTAAATTAATTAAATGTAATTAAATTAAAAAACAAACATACATACTATAACCTAAAATAATAAAAAAGGACAAAGTTCACAACAAAACTGCAAAAACATTTTTTACAAATATTAAAATGAAAAAACTGAAAATGTAAAAATGAAACCTAATTTAAACTGCAAAAAATACAATAATAGTCTATAAATAATACTAAAATATCACATTCATCACATCACACATTTAAAGTAAATTGTTAAGTAAAATACATATTTAAAAAAAACTATTAAAAATATATTTTTCCTGCTTTGTTGTTGTTAACTAAAACCAAAAAAACCCTTTTCATTAATTGAAATAAAGCTGAAATAAATATAAATCAAATTTAATTAAACTTTTGAAATTTGGCCTTGGCAGAGATAAAATAAATAGAATTTATTTTAATTAATAAATAAAAAAAACTAACAAGCATACACACTATAGCCTAAAATATTAAAAATGACTAAATTATATGCTAAAAAAAATGCTAAAATATCACTGCAATGTAGCTGCTTTTTTATTAGTAATTTTTACTGTGGTTTTACAATTTCTTTTTAATTATAGCTGAACTGCTTCAAACTATCATTTGCTTAAAGCTTGACAAGCTCAAAAGTTCCCTAACAAGTTCTCCAAAAGCTTCCCTAACACTCGTTCTTCGAACTTTTTTTTAGGGAATGGCAGCCATTATACCTGAATAATAAGTAACTGCCGGTTCTGATCCAGAGGAGCATGAGCTTATTGTTTCGAAATGGAAAAATAAGCAGTGGTGCGTTTGAAAGTTTGCATGCATACAGAGATGATAAACATCTGGAGTCTGTGTTTGTTCTACGGCTCCTCCAGCTTGTTCTTAATGTATATATTAATGTCAGTTGGTTTAACACGTGGCTCATGAAAGTGACTGATGAATTCTACTCATGTAAGCTCTATACAGACCAGAGCGCTGTCAGGCTCCACTGTTGTGGTTTGTTAAGATGACTGTGGGGTTTGAGCGTTCCCAGTGGACTCATGCTGTGTTTTCAGAGGTCTGCGGCTGCTGCAAGACGCTCTGCGTGTGTTTTACATGCGGTCTAACCAGGTGTGATTTGATATATGGTGACAGTTGCAAATTGAATCTCGCCTGTGTTAATGTGAGGTTTTCTTTCAACCGGCTGGGAGAAGTTTGTAAGTCGCTCTATTTCTAGCCCCGCCCACAGTGAGATTTCATTGGTCCAAAATATCTTGGGATCCATTTTATTTCTGCGATATATCTGGATAATATGAAAACTAGTATAACAAGTATGACACAAAGTTGTAATATAGTGTAGCAACCATAATTGCAAAAAAACAACAACTATAATTTTTTTTTTTTTTATTTATCCCTTCTGTGTTGCTTACTTCATTTGCAAATGTGTTTGACTTGTGTTTTCTTGTACTAAATATTTATATGTTTGCACATTATAGGGCCCTTTGAAATCTGTTTGTGGTTTTTTTTCCCCCCTTCAAACTCTATTTTGTTTTTATTCAATTAATTTATAATTTTTTTCTTCTGGATTCTATTTTAATAGTTCAATTAATTGTCAAATTAATTGAAATAATGAGATTTATACAAGTTTAACAAATAAAAGATTACATTTTTTATTTCCTAAATTCAGTTTTATCTTGCCCACATTACATGTTTTCCATGGAATTTTTTTATTAATTTTTTCTATTTATTATTATTATCTATTTATCTATTTATTATTATCTTTTTTTAATTATTTTTTTCATTTATTTATTGTTTTAATAGTTAAATTACATTTTAGTAATTAAAACGCATGTCTAATTAATTGAAATCATTAGACAATTTAAGAAATTTATTCTTAAAAGTTAATTTTTTTATTTTTCTAAATTCAGTTTTATTTTTCCAACATTACATGTTTTCAGTGTATTTTTTTCTGGATTTAATGGTTTTATTAAAGTGTAATAATCATAAAATAATTCATAAAACATTAAGAATTTATTCATTAATTCATTCGTTTTTACAATAATAGGGCCATATTATTATTATTATTGTTATTATTATTTTCAGAAATTTTATTTATTTGGCATTTTATTTATTTATAATGGTTAAATTAAATTTTAGTAATTAAAAAGCATGTCGAATTAATTAAAATCATGAGATGTATACAATTCAATGAATTTATTCAAAGTTTTTTTTTTTTTTTTTTTTTTTTTTTTTTTTTTCATGAATGTTTTCTATTTTAATTTGTTCTGGATTTAATGGTTTTATTTCATTTTAATTTTAACAACCATAAAGCAATTCATAAAACAAAACTAATTTATAAATTTTTACAATAATAGGGCCATCATTTTTTTGTTTGTTTTGTTTGTTTGTTTTTTGTTCAGAAATTTTATTTATTATTTTATTTATTAATTCATTCATTTATTTCTTCTGGATTCTGTTTTAATTGTTAAATTAAATTTTAGTATTTAAAAAGAATGTCTAATTAACTGAAGTCATAAAACTTTAAGTTTAATTTTTTTATTTTACTTTTTTTTACATTTATTCTAAAGTCAATTTTATCTTTATATTTTTATATTTAATGGTTTTATTTAATTTTCATCATCATAAAATAATCATACAAATGATTCATGAAGCTTTCAGAATTTATTAATTTTTTACAATAATAGGGCCTTATTATTTTTGTTATTATTATTATTATTATTATTATTATTATTATTATATTTTTTTCTTATCTAAAAATTCTGTGTTGTCTCTTAAAATTTTTCTGGATTTATGGTTTAATAAAATGTAATTAAAAATAAAAAAGTGGTAATCAAATGAAGGCATGAAACAATAACAATTTATTTTTTGGCAAACAAAAAAAAATGTTATAACTGGATTCTGCAACGTTTTCTGCATTTCAACGCTTTATTTGTGTTTTCTTGTTGAATTTTCTTTTTCTTTCTAAACAGTTGTTTTACTTGCATTTTGATGTTTCTTGATCTTATTAAAAAGACAGTGTCCAAATTTTGTCACTGTATTTACCCTACGTACAAAAATAGCTTGAGGTTTCGTCTTATTACTGCATAATATGAAACACTAGAATAACAAGAATGACACAAAGTCTCAACACAGTAACAATAATTGCTTAAAAAATGTATACATTTTCAGTTATTACAGTCGATTTCGGAATGTGATTGTGATTTGAATTTGAATTGAGAATGCAAAATTCTAAGTGGAATTTATGTGTAAGGAATTACAATCAAAATGGAATTTGAAAATCCAAAAACACAAAGAAACTGGAAGTGCAGCTTTTCCTTTAATTTAAAAACAGATATCAAAAAGAATGATGTCTGTTGCACGCTGACGCAGGGAAACTTCTCATGCGATCGTCTCATCAGTATTAGCTTGGGGTGGTGTTACCGCTATGACAGAAAATCTCAGGGAGATCTTTAGACAAATGAGTCTTCTTTCCAGCCCCGCTTTGACGTCCTCTATGAGATTAATGTGATCCCTTCAGGAGGCCTGAGAGCACCAGGATAACAGTGTAATTGCTCCTCTTCGTTCCCGGTGCCTGGAGTAGTCTCATATAAACGTATAAATATTATATGGACCACATTATCTTTATGCATTTGATCGTCATATTCAACACGTAGGATATGAGATGTGCTGCTTTTACTCATCCAGAGGGCACATAAGTTACTAATATGATTTCCATCTTTAAAAATTGTGAGTTTAATATGTGAGCCAATATGTTAAGACATAGATTATTGGAACATGACCTGCGCCGGCTTAATAACCTCACTGTTAGATAAAACCAGAAGGCGTTTGGCGTAGTCCTCAACAGACCCGTGGCTTGGCACGCCGTCAGATCTTTTATTTAATTGGACGGTCTTGAATTTCTCTGCCTTTCGCCGTGAGGCTTTTAAATGAGTCCGAGCGCCGTATCGTGTCCCTACGGCTCGGCGTCGAGGGGGCGAGCGTCCATCAGCTGCGCGTATGGGACGGGAAACCTTTAGCTCACCGTTTCCATTGTTCTGGGAAGGTCAGGTGCAGCCGAGTGGAATGAGAATAGAATGAGATGACAAGGCTGAGAGATAACACACAATAGAGGGGAACCCAGGTCACGGCACTTTGTTTTACTGGATCTTTAACACTCAGGACAGGCTCAGTCATGATATAGTGCTCACAGCAATGCTACTCACTTTAAAGGTCGCCCTGCTGGTGCTTCAGAGAAAATTAGCCCCTCAAACATAGCCATGCTTTTTTTTGTGCTTGCCATGATGGTTTTATTGCATATGTTTGATCATGTTTTTCTATTGTGCTTGTGTGCATTTGTTTTTACAAAAGCTCTGAGAAAGAAATCTACTTTTTCTTCATGCCTGTCATCTGTAGTCATGGTGACTGTTTGCATAATGCATGCATTGCACTCAGAGTCACAAAAGAGCACGGTGCAGGCATGTGTTGAATTTAGCAGTCAAAAATCATCCCTGACTGCCTTTTGGTCACAGAAAACCTACAAAGTGAAAAGGGCTTAGAGATAAAATGGAATTGCAGCATTCTATTGTCGCTTCCAAGATTACTAGCATTGAAACCAGGCCCTTACAGGATTTGGTGATCATGCAATCCCACAATTTAATGCAAATGCAACCAATCCATTATTAATCAACATTCATTATTTGTGATAGCTTGAGGTTTGATCTTATTTCCGCACTGTGTCTGCATAATATGAAAATAAGGCTAGTATTGCAAGCATGACACAAAGTGTCAATATGTTATGGCAACTATAATCGCAATAAATAAATAAATAAATAAATAAATAAATAAAAAATGTATTGATTATTTTAAAAAAATAATACATTTATATTATTTATACGCTTGCTGCATTTTCATTTGTTATGCATTGCACAGCCTATTCTGATTCTAGAATTTAAATTTAAGAGAACAATAAATTTAATAACAAGTAGAAGTTCCAACACATTATAGCAACTATAAAAAAAACAAAAGACAAAACACAAATTCTTTTTTTTTTTTTCAAATTCATATTTGCAAATATGTTTAACTTTTTTGCATTGTGCCAAATATTTATATGCTTGCTGCATTTTTTAGGTATTATGCACAGCCTATTTATTCATCTGATTTGAATTTGAAAATGTGGAACTTATATTTAAAGAAATAAAAATGGAATGGAATTCTACTGTTGATTCCAGTCTTATAACATCAAACCAGATCAGTCCTCTCCCAGGATTTCGTGATGTTGTAGTTGTAAGAATTAATGCAAATGCGGCCAATCCATTATTAATCAACATTCATTATTTGTGATAGCTTGAGGTTTAATTCTTATTTCCGCAGTATATATTCATAATATGAAAAACTAGTATAACAAGTATGACACAAAGTTTCAAGACATTATAGCAACTATAATTGCAAAAAAAAAAAACCCCAAAAAACCCCCCCCCAAAAAAACTATAAATTCATTTTTTTCAGTGTTGATAACTTAATTAGCAAATGTGTTTGACTTTGTTGCCTTGTGCCAAATATTTCTATGCTTGCTGCATTTTTTAAGTGTTATTTCTGAATCTGAAAAAATGTGGAACTTAAATGTAAGGAAAGAAAAATTAAATGAATAATAATAAATGAAATTCTACTGTTGTTTCCAAACTTACAACCATAAAACCAGATCATTCCTCCCCTAGGTTTTGGTAATGTTGTGATTGCAAGAGTTAAAGGAGAAGTCCACTTCCAGAACAACAATTTACAGATAATGTACTCACCCCCTTGTCATTCAAGATGTTGATGTCTTTCTTTCTTCAGTCATAAAGAAATAGTTTTTTGAGGAAAACATTTCAGGATTTTTCTCCATATGATGGACTGCTATGGTGCCCGAGTTTGAACTTCCAAAATGCAGTTTAAATGTGGCTTCAAACGATCCCAAATGCGGTTGTAAACAATCCCAGTCGAGGAAGAAGGGTCTTATCTAGTGAAAAGATTGGTTATTTTCATTAAAAAAATAACATTTAAATACTTTTTAATCTGAAACGCTCATCTTGTCTTGCTCTGCTTGAACTCTGTGTATTCTGGCTCAAGACAGTTAGGGTATGTTGAAAAACTCCAATTGTATTTTCTCCCTCAACTTCAAAAATCATTTCAAAATCATCCTACATCACTGCAGAAGTTCCGACCCAGTCTTTGCAAAGTGAACATGCGAAGAAGATCAAACACCCTTAACAAAAAAGGTAAAACAGCGATATAGGACGATTTTGAAGTTGAGGGAGAACATGAGATGGCAGTTTTTCGACTTCCCTAACTGTCATGAACCGGAAAAAAACTGAGGTTGGGAAGAGCAAGACAAGACGAGCCTTCGACATTAAAAAGTATACAAATTGTATTATTTTTATGAAAATAACCGATCGTTTCACTAAATAAGTCCCTTCTTCCTCAGCTGGGATCGTTTACAACCACATTGGGGAGAAAAATCCTGAAATGTTTTCCCCAAAAAACATAAGTTTTTTACAGCTGAAGAAAGAAAGACATGAACATCTTGGATGTCAAGGGGGTGAGTACATTATCTGTAAATTGTTGTTCTGGAGGTGGACTTCTCCTTTCATGCAAATGCAGCAAATTCATTATTAATCAACATATATTATTTGTGAGAGCTTGAGGATCAGTTCTTATTTCTGCAATATTTATGCATAATATAAAAACTGGAGCCTCACAGAGCCTCAAAAAAAAAAAAAAAAAGTCTGCAAATTCATTTTTTTTTCTTTCTGTGCTGATTACTTTATGTGCATATGTCTTTGTTGTCAATTTTTTTTTTTTTTAATTTAGCAATTTTTGAATCTGGTGAGAGGAAGGAAACAATGCAAAATTGTAAGTGGAATTTAAATTTAAGGGATTAGAATCAAAATGGAATATTTGAAAATTCAAATAAATAATGATTTGAATGATAGTTTTTAAAATGTTTTTGAAAATCTTTCTTTCAAGGTTTGGAACGATGTGACATAATTTTAATTATTGGTTGAACTCTGTATTCAGTAATTAAAATGTGGCTAATTGAAATTCATCATTGGCACGTATTGATAGTTGTGAGCAAAAATGGCACAAATGTCATTGCACTGTTTAAAATAAACTGCTACATTTGATTCATAATAATCAGATGTTTTGACATCATGTTCTGACATCATTTATGGGTGAGAATCATAATATAATGCAGGTTGAAGGTGTGCATTCACCATCAGGAAAGCTAAATCAAGTAGATCTGTCTCATTCCTCTCCGTTTGCCCACGCAGAAGCCGTTCTCGCCTGATTGTTTTTTGGGGTTACAGAACCGAGGAAATTCAAGGTCTCAGGGCGAGTCTACAGTGAGAGCCTGGCCTTAATTAGAAAAGGATGATGGGAGGGAGTGCAGAGACGGAGGCTTGGAAGGCAAAGATTTGCACTGGGATCAAAGGGTAGATGAAGGATGACAAATATCCGAGAGCCAAAGACTGCTGGAATTCCATCGAACTCTCAGGAGACGGGAGCAGGGGGGGCGAATCTATTCGTCTTCCGTGTTTGCAACGCTCCTCTCGCCGTTATGTTTGGCAAAAGGAGAAAAAAAAAACTTGGAGATACAAAACAGGTGGAGTTTACTTACTTAAAAAGCCTAACAGTCTGTCAAAGCGCAGCATCCAGATCTTGCTTATTGAAGGATCTGCTGTGGTAATTATCGTCTCATCTTCCCGGTGTTCGCAATCAGCAACCCGGCCTATTTCAGCACGGCAAATCTGCATATTTATTCGCTAATTTCCTCTCTCTGTTGACTGTTGTTCACTTGCTGACGACCAACAGAAGCTATGCTGAATGGCCCCGAAAAACAGGAAACCCAGTCTCTAGGCTTTTCCTGATTTCAAACATGCACGCTCCCCTCGGCTTTGGGAAGGCATCCCAGCTCCTTCGCTGCAGGAACTCCTGATGGTTCACACACTTCATCCGTCCAAGCCTGGGTGGGTTTTTATGAGAGAATTCATTGTGCTCGGAGTGCTGGAGGACCCAGGCTTGGGATAAAGACAAACCTCTTTGAAGACGTGCCAAAAATGTGACAGCCAATGACGAAGCTTTGTTCGAAGAGCGTTTAGTTTGACAAATAACATTTTGGATGGGATTAGCAATGTGGAATTGATTATTGGGCTTGCTTGTTTGTTTAATATGAGGCTTGTTGAGAGTTTGTGCCGCCTGATTTGCGTTCCCGTCGTGTTTGTGTGACTAAAAGCGCTGGATGTGAGGGGAACGGTCTGTCTTTTCTCTTGGGGCAAATTTAAACAAAGAGTCCTGAGGAAATTGCATTCACCTCTGAATTTTTGAGGTCATAAAGAGAGTTATTGAAGTGTTTTCCTCCAAGCGCTTGTCAAAGCGATGACATTGGGGCCCGCTATATGTAATAGACTGCTGGAGAAGAAAAACTAAATTTAGCCAACATCTTAAACAAGTCCATATGAACAAAAGACATCTGGTCCGATGGAACCCTTCTGATTCTCGTTTCTAACCTTTGCATGAATTTCCTCCCCCCCCGCCCCCTTGCTTATTTTATTTGAATTTAAGACATTGCTTGAGCCATACTTTGGAGAAATATATTGCAGATATACTGTAATGCAATGACAGGAGTTTTCGCCAAAAAGAAACGGCGCCAAAATAAACGTTGCAGTTGCTTTCCAATCTCATGACCTCCAGCAGGTTTCATTGCATGTTTAAAGCTGGACTTTGCTTGGCTCCCAAAGGCCTCTTTGCTGTTCTGGCACTTTATTGCATAATTGCCTTTAGCGAACAAACGTTGAAGGGAATTCTGCAAGCCAGCCATCTCAACGGCTCAATACACAATGTTTTTAGGCCATGTTGTGTGTCGAGTCAGTGAACTGCTCTCTATCTGAGAGAGAAATGTAATTTCAGGGACAGAGTTATGGATTGCACTGCGCTGTTTTTTCAATATCTGGCCTCAGCTGGCACGTCGGCATTCCCGTCGTTGTTTCCAGTGTAAATTCTCTTGATTTGACTTCTCTCTCCAAAAAAACAGACCGCACTATAGTTTTGTAGCTGTTGCAATACGGTGCCAGAAAACAACTAAGCAGCACTGTAAAATGTTTATAAGGTTGTAACTAGTTTTCGTGTTGATTTTGAGCGATGATGCAGTCAGCAATGTGCAACATTTGGTGTTTATAATGATGCTGGGAATGGCAGGGTATTGATTCTGTTTTTCTCGTATTACAATAAAACACCAGATATTGTGTAATCAGCACATGGCATCTGTTACAGAACAAATGTAACATTTCGAAATTATGCATAAAGTTGTTTAGATTTGTAGATTGCAGAATTATGTGTGATGCAACTTGGAAATTGAGCTTGAGATTACGTATTGCACTTTTTTTTGCTTCTCTATGGCAAAAAAACATCAGATTTGTCTCATGTATGTGTATCATACTGGTAAGGAACATTGGAAAATTGGAAAAAGACATCAGCCTAATGTGATTTGCTGGTCGTAAGTGGTTTGCACTGGTCTTCCAGTCTGCTCTAAATGTTTTTGATCACATTAGTATTTGTATAAATTTGTACCACTTCGTAAAATTTTATTTTAGCTCACATATACTGCTCAAAAGTTTGGGTTCTGCAAGAATTGCATTAATGCTTTTATTCGGCACGGATGTATTAAATTGATCTAAAGTAACATTTAAGACATTTATAATGTTACAAAAGGTTTATATTTCAAATGAATGCTGTTCTTTGAACTTTAAAGAAACACTCCACTTTTTTTGAAAATAGGCTGATTTTCCAACTACCCTGAGTTAAACAGTTGAGTTTTACCGTTTTTGAATCCATTCAACCGATCTCCGGGTCTGGCGGTAGCACTTTTAGCATAGCTTAACATAGATCATTGAATCCGATTAGACCGTTAGCATTTTGCTCAAAAATGACCAAAGAGTTTAAATATTTTTCCTATTTAAAACTTGACTCTTCTGTAGTTACATTGTGTACAAAGACGGACGAAAAATGAAAGTTGCAGTTTTCTGGGTTGATATGTCTAGGAACTATATTCTTATTTCGGCGTAATAATCAAGGATTTAAGGCACAATGATATTACGCAGCCGTCAACTCTCAATATCATCAATATCATTGCACCTGCTGCACCCATGGTACAGCAGCAAAGTTCCTTGATTATTACGCTGGAATGAGAGTATAGTTCCTAGCCATTTCAGCCTAGAAAATCGCAACTTTTCATTTTCCGTCAGTCTTAGTACACTATGTAACTACAGAAAAGTCAAGTTTTAAATAGGAAAAATATCATCGTTATATATGGTCATTTTTTAGCGAGATGCTACCGGTCTAATCAGATTCAATGATCTATGCTAAGCTATGCTGAAAGTGCTACCGCCAGACCCGGAGATTGGCTGAATGGATTAGAAAACGGTAAAACTCAACTGTTTAACTCTAGGGGAGTTGGACAATGAGCCTATTTTCAAAAAAAAGTGGAGTGTTCCTTTAAATTAATTAAAGAATCCTGAAGAAAGAATCATTTTTCCATAAAAAATATCAAGCAGTGCAACTATTTTCAAAATAGAACTGTTCTTGAGCTAATCAGCATATTAGAATGATTTCTGAAGAATCATGTGACACTGAAGACTGGAGTACTTATGCTGAAAATTCAGCTTTGATCACAGTAATAAATTACATTTTAAAATGTATTCAAATAGAAAGCATTTATTTAAAGTTGTAAAAATATTTCACATTAGTGTGTTTGATTGTATTTTCGATCAAATAAGTGCAGCATTGGTGAGCAGAAGAGACTTCTTTTAAAAACATTACAGTTTCTTTCCAACTCCAGTATATACAGTTGAGGTCAAAAGTTTACATACACCTTGCAGAATCTGCAAAATGTTCATTATTTTGCCAAAATAACAGGGATCACACAAAATGCATGTTATTTTTTATCTAGTACTAACCTGAATAAGATGTTTCACATAAAAGATTTTTACATGTAGTCGACAAGAGAAAATAATAGTTGAATTTATAAAAATAACCCTGTTCAAAAGTTTACATAATCTTGAGTCATAATACTGTGTTGTTACCTGAATGATCCACATCTGTGTTTTTTTTTTGTTTAGTGATAGTTGCTCATGAGTCCCTTGTTTGTCCTGAACAGTTAAACTGCCCACTGTTCTTCAGAAAAATCCTTCGGGTTCCACAAATTCTTTGGTTTTTCAGCATTTTTGTGTATTTGAACCCTTTCCAACAATGACTGTATGATTTTAAGATCCATCTTTTTTTACGCTGAAGACAACTGAGGGACTCATATGCAACTATTACAGAAGGTTAAAAAGCTCACTGATGCTCCAGAAAAAAAACAATGTATTTAAGAGCTGGGGGGTGAAAACTTTTTTTAATTTAAATATCAGGGTAAATTTAACTTATTTTGTCTGCTGGGAAACATGTAAGTATCTTCTGTAACTTCAGAAGGGCAGTACTACATTAAAAAATATGATATTTAGGTATAATAAGAAAAATATACACATCCTCATTCTGTTCAAAAGTTTTCACCCCTGGCTCTTAATCCATAATTCTTACTTCTGAAGCATCAGTGAGTGTTTGAACCTTTTGTAATAGTTGCAAATGAATCCCTTAGTTATCCTCAGTGTTAAAAGATGGATCTCAAAACCATGCAGTCAATGTTGGAAAGGGTTCAAATATACAGAATTGCTGAAAAACCAAAGAATTTGTGGAAGTGTTCAGGACAAACAAGGGACTTATGAACAACTCTCACTAAACAAAAAAAAAACAGCTGTGGATCATTAAGGTAACAACGCAGTATTAAGAATCAAGCATATGTAAACTTTTGAACAGGGTAATTTTTATAAATTCAACTATTGTTTTCTCTTGAGGGTTATATGTAAGTGTCTTTTATGTGAAATGTCTTATTCAGGTCAGTACTAAATAAAAAATAACATGCATTTTGTATGATCCCTCTTATCTTGGTAAAATAATTAACATTTTGCAGATTATGCAAGGTGTGTATAAACTTTTGACCTCAACTGTATGTATAACTGTATAAATTTGTGTAGATGAAGAAACATGCAATGTCAACGTTTTGACAGCAGCAAAAAAAAAAGAAAACTTCAGAAACTTACAAATGTTTACAAATCCTTTGAGATTCATAGTATGTTGAATTCATGGTCGATTTGAATAACTGCATCACATTTATTAATGCTTTCACCTTATTTTAGATTATAATGATTTCATCGTGTTCCGTGACTGTTCAGAACCAGCATGCATGTACACGCACACACATGAATCAGTAAATGAGTGCAGCACATGTTAATGTTTCCCATAACATCATCAGTGTTCCACTGATTTTTCATGGATGTTGAGCCCTGATGATAACAATATTCAGCCGTGCAAATGGCGTTTATTAGTCCCATCTGGAGTGCGTTTATAAATACATTTTACTATTAAAAATGTCTGTAATGGACAAAGGGATTCTGTCTGGATTTTGAACTCACTTACGTACAGTTCTGACCAGAATTAATGCATGCTAACATTATATATATGCAAATGGTTTTACATTTCACATGCTGTTGATGTTGTTCATTTTGGAGTCTATTGAAAAGTATGAAAATGAGATCATCCTGGTTTAGAAAGCTGGACATCCTGACCAGCTAGTACATGCTTATAACCCCTTCAGAACTACTAAACAAGACCAGCTTTACTACTGGAAACCAGCCTGATTGCCTACTAAGAGCAGCAGACCACTTTACTGCAAGATTTACTTGCCATTTCCTCCACTTGTGCTTGTGTGAAGCACATGGGCAGTAAATATCCATCTGTTTATCTCTTTCGACTATTGCTGTTTTTCTTCTTGTTTGCCTGGCATACAGATATTCTCAAAAGGACCCTCTTATGAATAATTCTTCACCTGCTCCTGCCGCCTCTTCAGGACGTCATCATGCTTCGCATCCTTCTCGCCTTCACTTCACTCTAATGTGACACGAGAAGAGGAGTTTTTAAATAATAGAGGGATACAGATGTCTGAGGGCTTCCATTTGGCACAGATTCATTGTCTTTCCAATAGACTTTGATGGGTCTTACTGTGTTAAGAGGGCAGCACTCGAGCAGCAATTCCCAGACACTCTAGTCTCCAGCGCTTCCTGGATTTCACTTCTCCGTCGCTCCGTCGATAGCATGACACTGCAAAAATTCAATTTAAAACATTTCAGTACGGTGCAAGTTTATTTTGACAGTACATCCAGTTCTTATTGCTGTTTCCCCTTCTTTCTCTGTATGAGTAAAAGAAACAGCGCAAACTAAATGGAACATTTTTACGTAAGATGTCATTCCAAACTCAAAGATCTCTGACCTCTCTTTTCCATACTTTCCAGAAGCGCACTATTTGAACAGACTGCTTTTATGGTGCTTTTGAGACTATGACAGTCATTATAAACTCAAATCGAAAAGAGCTGCGTGAAGATCCTCCATATGTATACCACATAAGAAAGAAATGGGCTTGAAATGACGTGAGGGCGAGTCAATGAAAAATTCATTTTCGCCCATGTTCCATTATTTTGAGTTTTCTGAGCAAGTTGAGAGATGCTTTGCGTAAATATATTTCTTGTGCGTTAAATCACGTTAGCACTTCTTTATTCACCTCATTTTACCTTCCAGAAAAAAAAAAAAAGAGAGGGATTGACCTGTTTTCAATGCTTTTTAGCATAGGAGGCATGCTGTTTCAGTGTTTTTTAGCTTGATGTGGTCACTATAAATTGTTGACATGTGGAAAAGATATCCATGTAATTTCTCCTGGCACAACATGAGGGTAAATACATGACAAAATATTCATTTTTGGCTTTATTCCTTTATGTTGAGTCTCCTGTGGAAGCTTTGTGTAAATAAATGCATGTGTTGGAGTCTAAAGTTTAATATTACTCTACTGGGAAAATTTAGTTTTTATGCTTTAAATCATGTAAATGCTTCAGGACTTATTTCTCCATGAACCTCACATCTTTCTTTCTGAGAAAGGATATCTTGGGTAAAAAAATTGTGACCTGTTTTTCAAACTTTATAGCACAAGATTCCATATAGACTGTTTTTTGATTCGTTTTTGTGAATTTTTTGAGTTTGACGTCACTATGAATTGTCATCATGTTGAAAAGAGCTGCATGCAGTTTGGTCTTTTGTATCCACATAATGAAGAGCAACATGCGTTTGGCACAACATGAACATTTTTTCGGTCGCATTCCCTTTATTGTCACTTTTCTGAGGAAGTGCAGAGATGCTTTGTGTGAATAAATACACATTGCATAGTCTAAAGTTTTGTTTTTGTGCTTTAAATCATGCAAACATTTTGTTGCTTCTTTTTAATCTCATATTGCTCTAAAACTCCTTCTTTGAAGGGACATTTTAGGGAAAAAAAGGCTGACCAGTTTTCCATGCTTTATAGCACAAGAGTCACTCAGACTGCCTTTTCTGCCATGGTCACTATGAATTGTTGTCATGTTTCTGCATGAGCTACATGCAGTTTCTCTTTTTATGTCAACAGAATAAATAATGCCATGAATTTGGTTCAACATGAGGCTGAATAATGATGACAAAATATTTATTTGCTATTTTGGCTGTATTCCTTTATTTTGAGTCTTCTGAGGAAGTTCAGAGATGCTTTGTGTAGATAAATAACATTGCATAGTCTAAAGTTTTGTTTTTGTGCTTCCCTATTATGCCATTTCCAATATTGCCTTTCATGCATTGTGTAATGTAGCTGAATGTGAATGTATACAATCTGCAAAGTTGTAAAGCTGAAAGTACACAATAAATAATTATTGTCTCCCAAAATAAAGAATCAACAGCCTAAATGAGTCGTTCGTAATTCAGATCCCACTTCCGTGACCATCGGACCAATCAGAGTACGCTTACAGAAAGGAGGGATTTAGAGAGACTGAACCTTTGACGTGCTTTGAACGAATCGTTTGAGAATCGCTGGAATGTGAGGTGATATTAAATGCATATTTTGAGAAAACGAAAGCTTTTTTTGACCTTGCATGCATGCAAACCTATTGTAGGAGACTCACAAAACAATATTAGGTACCTTAAAAATGGCATAATACAGGCACTTTAAATCTTGGAAACACTTTATTTATTTATTTTAACTTTTTCCAATTTCAAAGTTCCTTTATGGGGTTCCATTTGTGCCAAAATTAAATCAACTGCTTGTGCTTTGTACTTTGTAGGGCCCTATTGAATTCATTTTATCTTTTCCCAAATTCTTCAAATTTTTTTCAAAATTCCATTTTTTTAATTTTTAAGTTTTCTTTTTTCTGGATACCGTGTTTTTTTTTTTTTTGTTTTAATTTTTATCAACTCCTTTTTAATGGTTAAATTAAATTTTATTAATCAAAAAACATGTCTAGCTAATTAAAATCATGAAACATATACAATTTCACATCAATTTAATAAAGGTTTATCAAAAATGACATGTTTAGGGCCCTATGAAATATTTTATTTTTTTCTCACCATATGTTTTATTTGTTATCAAATTCTGTGTTTTAGCATGTCTAATTATTTGAATGCATACTTAATTTATTAAATTTGTTCTTAAAATAGCCTTATAAAAGGTTTTTTTACCCTCAGTGTTTTGTATTTAAAATGTTCTGGTTATCAAATGAAGGCATAAAACATTCATTTCATGTATCTTTTAATTATTGAAAATTAAGCAAGATTTTTTTTTTTTTTGCAAAAAAAGGGGAATTTTCTATTTAAATTAAAACATGGAAGAAATGTTGTGTGATAATACCCTAAAAAATAGTATTTGTTTCATTTTAGTAGTAGTAGTAGTAATAGTAGTAATATATTTCTGGCACAATGTCTTCAAGTTAAACTGGACTTATTTTGACGGGTTGCCGTGTCTACCTTTACATTTCTGTGTCTATATGACATAAGGCTAGTTTTCCTAAAATGGACCGGTCAAATGCTGAAATCACAGCAAGCGTCACTCGCGCTTCAGTGTGTGTAGTAAACGAAACCGCTCGTCTGCTCCATTCATTAAAACATGCAGAACATGCAGGATTCACATTCACATGGTATTTTTGCGGCATGATATTTAAGGAATACTAGTTCATATTGCGGTGTAATGTGTGATGTAAGTGTAATGACCTACTTTTGATTAATTCATTCAAACTTTACCAAATTCCGTGACATTCCATGTTATTCATTAAATTCCGTTTTTTATGACTGGACTCCACGATTCCGTCCGCGTTTTTCACATCGTGGAAATCATAGGACCCTAACTTTGTTGTCTGTTGATGTTGTCTTAATCTGTCATCCTGCCGTCTTTTTCTCTGTCATTTTTACTGTCATCCGTATTGTCGTTTTGTTCTGTCATCTTTACTGTGGTCTTGTTTTGTCGTCCTTAACGTTGACTTTACTGTCATCTTATGTTGTCCTCAATGTCCTCTTAGTCTGTTGTCCTCACTGTAAGTCCTGACAGCAAGGACGACAGTAAAGACGACATTAAGGACGACAAAACAAGACAACAGTAAAGATGACATTAAAGGAGAAGATCACTTCCGAGCAAAAATTTACAGATAATTTACCCACTAGGGATGGGCGATATCTTATCGTTTGCGATATACTGGTAAAAATTTTATCCACGATAAGAATTAGTCTTCCCGCAATAATAACGATAAAGTCTAGTTGTTGACATATTTCTTTGTGCGACAGTGCAGAGTGACATACTAAAGCCGGACGTGAAACTAGTAAACTTCATAACATAGTCAAGTGTTTGAAATAACATCAGTGTTTCCCACAGAATTTTGTGAGACTGTGGTGGTGGACCTCAGTCCCACTAGGGGGGTGTGGGGGGGCATGCCCCCCCAGGAGAAAATTTTATACATTTTAAAGTTAAATTCATCTCTCTGGTGCACTCTGAGAGTTAAAAATTAAGAGCTCCAAAACAGGTCAGTGTATAAACTAAACAAAGAAAGAAATCTGGTGAATTGATTTGTTCTTAAAGTTTACAGGGAACTCAGTCAGTTGTGATATAGTGTCTCAGTCTAAAGTACACTCACACTGGTCAATTTGGAAGCCAAACAAATTAGAATATTATAATAATAATAATTTTATATTATTATTCCTATGACAGGAATAGCCATATATTGTAAAATAATTGCACTGTAAAATAAATTCGTAAATAAATGCTTATTAGTAATTAGTAAGTAAAATAAATGAAATAAAATTTGTATTTTTCAGGTATATTATTTTACCTTATTCTTCTGTAGGAAAATTACAATACTTTTGTCCTAATTTCTACACTTGCAAGCAGGACCTAAAACTAGTTTTGCCACATCTGCCAATGGCTGGTGATTTGAGAAAATTTATCAGCCCTAAATATTTTTTTTCCTGGCCATTAATCTGTTTTTGCAGTTGTACTACTACAAAAACTAAACATATTTAATAATGAACCAAAGAATCAACCACTGAATTTTAATCACAATACAAACAAAGATGAAACACATGTAGCATGAGCATTTTTTAATTTAAATTTGTCTGTATCATTTCAACATTTGAATCAAAAACAGAATGGTCTGACTTTAAAGCTTTGTGAAACTATGCTAAAACCTGCATAAAACAAAACCAACAGACTGAATTTCACTCTCTGACAGCAGGTGGCGCTTGTGAAATAGAGGGGAAAATGCCATCGAAACAACGCGCTTGCTCTGCTTGTACAGTATTTTCTGTGCGCGTGTCTGTTAATTTTAGTCCTTGCTTCCAAGAAATAAACCTATGAGCTTTTATTTTGACGGAAACTGCAGTAGAGCTTTTATTTTGGCGGAAAACTCCAGCTTCAGTGCAAACAGGTTTACAAGCGCATCTCATTACAAATCTAGTGAAATATTGTAAACATCTGCCCATTAAAATGTGGGAAATTACGCTAATGTGACAATGCGTGACTGGTTGCCGTTGCATTCTCAAACGCGCGCTAAACTCACGGCAAAAACAATGTTCACCGCATTGACTGTCAATCAAAGAGTCGCTCTGACTCTGACGCGGCAAACATCAAATCACGAACTGATCGTCTGACTCTGAATGAATTGCGTGCTTCACAAACAAGCAGCGAAACAGACTTGATGAACGGATAAAACCATATAACGCTTAGTTCGTTTGACGGACACTTTTCCAAAGCGATGGCACGAAACACAACGTTAAAGACGTCTATGTTAAAATGACGAGTATAAATATTTTCGGTTTATTATGAAACTGTGGCGGGACAGATGAGACTGTGGCGGGCCGCCACACTCTAGTTAATGAATGGGAAACACTGAACATTATGTGATCAGACGTGGCTTCATATCACAGAATGTGGCAGAAATCGTACTATTTTATAGTATTATAAAGGCTATGTCGATTAGCATTGCATTATAAATATACTTTATCCTTATAAAAATACCTAAGATTGCTTGAAGAACACAGACAAACCATATATTGAATCAATCATATGTTTATTGTCTTAAAGTTTCCTCAGTTAAAATTCCTCTATCTGTGTTTTATTCAGCTACAGCGATAACTGCATTAGAGATTCCTGAAGCGACGTCAGTACTATTCTACTATAAAGCATATGTGGACTTTCTGCGCAAGGGCGCCCTCCGGCTTCCGAATCAGAAAGACCTTTTAATGCCAAGTGTGTTTCACACACAAGGAATTCGTCGAATTTAGGAGCTTCCAGTACAGAAAGTACAAACAATTTAATTCACATTCCAGTGAATTAAACAGTGAACTCAGTAATGCTCACAACACCCTATTTTGGGTAAAAATAGGAAAGATAATACTTTTCTCTAAAGAAACAGGATTTCCCTGAATTATCGTCATTGATATCGTTATCGCAATAAATACCAGAAATTATTGTGATAAATTTTTAAGCCCATATCGCCCATCCCTATTACTCACCACTTAGTCATCCAAGATGTTCATGTCTTTCTTTCTTCAGTTGTAAAGAAATTATGTTTCTTGAGGAAAACATTTCAGATATTATCTCCATATAGTGGACTTCAATGGTGCCCCCAAGTTTGAACTTCCAAAATGCAGTTTAAACGCAGCTTCAAATGGCTCTAAACGATCCCACCCGAGGAAGAAAGGTTAACTTATCTAGCGAACAGATCGGTCATTTTCAAAACAAATTGACAGTTTATATACTTTTTAACCTCAAATGCTCGTCTTGTCTCGTCTCTGCAATGCGCATGCGTAGTCTGTGTAATCCGGGTCAATACAGTTAGGCTATGTTGAAAAACACCCATCTTGTTTTCTTCTTCAACTTCAGAATCAGCTTCAACTGGGTCGGTACTTCTGCAGATATGTAGGACAATTTTGAAGTTGGGGAAGAAAACGAGGTGGGAATTTTTCGACATACCCTAACTTTATTGACCCGGAAAAAACAGTTCATGCAGACCTAGACAAGATGAGCGTTTGAGGTCAAAAAGTATATAAATTGTCCAATTGTTTTGAAAATGACCGATTTTGCTAGATAAGACCCTTCTTCCTCAGCTGGTATCATTTAGAGCCATTTGAAGCTGCATTTACAGTAATTTTTTTTTTTTAAAGTTCAAACCTGGGGGCCCCATTGAAGTATCGAGATAATTCCTGAAATGTTTTCCTCAAGAAACATAATTTCTTATCGACTGAAGAAAAAAAGACATGAATATACTTGAATGACAAGGGGGTGTGTAAATTATCTGTAAATTTTTGTTCTGGAAGTGAACTAATTCTTTAAGGATGACAGAAAGGACAACAGAATAAGACCACAGTAAAGATGACAGAACAAAACAACAATAAGGACAAAGTCCCTTTAAGGCAAGTCATTTCACTCGGTGTGTAGACAATGACTGTAGACAAAGACAATTGTACAGTACAAAGCATTTGACTTGTTTTTGGCACAAATGGAACTCCATATTTCTTCTGTGAAAGGACATCTTGTGAAAAAATGGGGTGACCAGAGTCATGTAGGCTGACTTTTTGCTGTTTTTGTGTATTTTTTTAAGTTGTTTGGTCACTATAAAAAGCTGCACGCAGTTTCTTCTTTTAAATCAACAGAATAAATAACGTCATGAATTTGGCAGGACTTAATGGTGAAAAATGATGACAAAATATTTATTTTACATTTTGGCTGTATTTCGAGTCTTCTGAGGAAGTTCAGAAATACTTTGTGTAAATAAAGTCGCGTGCTGCCTTAAGTTTAATATTACTCTACTGAAGGAAATGTTGTTTTTGTGCTCTAAATCATCCAAACACTTCATGACTTTTTTTCTCCACCTCATGTCACTCAAAACGTCCTTCTGTAAATAAATCTGACTTGTTTTCAAAACTTCATAGCACACGATTCATTTTTTTTTGGTTCATTTGTGGTGTTATTGTGCATTATTTGAGCTTGACGTGGTCATTGTGAATTGTCGTCATGTTGAAAAGAGCAGCATGCAGTTTGTTCTTTTGTATCCACAGAATAAAGAACAACATGGATTTGGCACAACATGAATATTTTGTCATTGCTCACTCTCATTTTTGGCTGAAAACCCTTTTTCTGTCACTCTTCTGAGGGAGTTCAGAGATGCTTTGTGTAAATGAATACGTGTTGCATACTAGTCTAAAGTATTTTATAAAAATCACGCAAACAAACATGAATTCTTTCTCCAATTCTAATTATTCAGTTCTGGATTTCAAATCATTTTTAGTAAATTTGTGAGTTCAAAGATGATTATAGTTACATATTCTACCAACATTTATTTATTTAGTTGTACTATTTCAGTATTTTTAATATTTTGAATGTGCTTAAATTATTATATTTTCATATATATTCATTTAATATTATTTTTATATATTTTATGTTTTCATTTTAATTTTATTCATATTAATTTAGCTATTTTGCTATGCATGTTTGTTGTTTTTATTAGTCTTTTTTCATATATATTCATTTTATTGTCTTTTTTCCTATATATTAATTTTATATTATTTTTGTATACATGATTGCTACGAATTATCATGTGGAAAAAAACTAATGCAGTTTCTGCTTTTTTTATCCACAAACTAAAGAATGCCATGGATTTGGCACAACATGAGAGTGAGTAAATAATAACAAAGTATTAATTTTTGGCCATATTTTTTTTATTATCATTCTTCTGAGGAAGCAGAGAAAAGCTTTTTGTAAATAAATACATATGTTGTGCAGTCTAAGCTTGCCAAATTTGGTGCTTTAAATCATGCAAACACATTGTCGCTTCTTGTTTTCATCTTTCCAAACTACCTTCTGAGAAAGGAGATCTCAGGTTTTTAAAACTTCATAGCACAATATTTTATATAAACTACTTTTTTTGGTTCATTTATGGTGTTTTTTTATGTTTTGTCATTGCTTACCCTCATTTTTGGCTGTGTTTCTTTTGTTGTAATTCTTCTGAAGACGTTCAGAGGTGCTTTATAAAAAATAATTGCACGTGTTGCATGGTCTAATGTTTAATATTACTTGACCGAGGGAAATTTTTGTTTTTATGCTTTAAATCGTGCAAACACTTCATTGCTTCTTTTTCCAACTTATATTGCTCCAAAATTCCTTCTGTGACGGGAGATCTTTTGTTTGGAAAAAAGGGTATGTTTATGGTGTTTTTTTGAGCTTGATGTGGTCATTATGAATTATTGTCATGTTGAAAAGAGTTGCATACAGTTTTTCATCCGCAGAATAAATAAAATAAAATAAAATAAAATTCATATGTTGTGCAGTCTAAATTTAAAAATTACTCTGCTGAGGAAATTTTGTACTTTAAATCATGCAAACACTTTGTCACTTCTTGTTTTCGTCTTTCCAAACTACCTTCTGAGAAAGGAGATCTCAGGTTTTGAAAACTGCATAGCACAATATTTTATATAAATTACTTTTTTGGTTAATTTATGTTTTTTTTATGTTTTGTCATCGCTCACCCTTATTTTTGGCCGTGTTTCTTTTATCGTAGTTCTTTTGAAGACGTTCAGAGGTGCTTTATATAAAATAATTGCACGTGTTGCATGGTCTGAAGTTTAATATTACTCGACCGAGAGAAATTTTTGTTTTTATGCTTTAAATCATGCTTCTTTGCTCCAAAATTCCTTCTGTCTTTTGTTTGGAAAAAAGGGTATGTTTATGTGTTTTTTGAGCTTGATGTGGTCATTATGAATTACTGTCATGTTGAAAAGAGCTGCATGCAGTTTTTCATCCACAGAATGAATAAATTAAATAAATAAAATAAAATACTTATGTTGTGCAGTCTAAACTTTAATATTACTCTGCTGAGGGAAATTTTGTGCTTTAAATCATGCAAACACTTTGTCGCTTCTTGTTTTCGTCTTTCCAAACTACCTTCTGAGAAAGGAGATCTCAGGTTTTTAAAACTTCATAGTACAATATTTTATATAAACTACTTTTTTGGTTCATTTATGGTGGTTTTTTTATGTTTTGTCATCACTCATTCTCACGTTTGGCTGTAATTCTTCTGAAGACGTTCAGAGGTGCTTTATAAAAAATAATTGCACGTGTTGCATGGTCTAAAGTTTAATATTAATTGACCGAGGGAAATTTTTGTTTTTATGCTTTAAATCATGCAAACACTTCATTGCTTCTTTTTCCAACTTATGTTGCGCCAAAATTCCTACTGTGACAGGAGATCTTTTGTTTGGAAAAAATTGTATATTTATGGTGTTTTTTGAGCTTGATGTGGTCATTATGAATTGTTGTCATGTTGAAAAGAGTTGCATGCAGTTTTTCATCCACAGAAAAAATAAAATAAAATAAAATAAAATAAAATAAAATACATATGTTGTGCAGTCTAAATTTTAAAATTACTCTGCTGAGGAAATTTTGTGCTTTAAATCATGCAAACACTTTGTCACTTCTTGTTTTCGTCTTTCCAAACTACCTTCTGAGAAAGGAGATCTCAGGATTTTAAAACTTCATAGCACAATATTTTATATAAATTACTTTTTTGGTTCATTTGTGTTTTTTTTTTTTTTAATGTTTTGTCATCGCTCACCCTCATTTTTGGCCATGTTTCTTTTGTTGTAATTCTTCTGAAGACGTTCAGAGGTGCTTTATAAAAAATAATTGCACGTGTTGCATGGTCTGAAGTTTAATATTACTCGACCGAGAGAAATTTTTGTTTTTATGCTTTAAATCATGCTTCTTTGCTCCAAAATTCCTTCTGTCTTTTGTTTGGAAAAAAGGGTATGTTTATGTGTTTTTTGAGCTTGATGTGGTCATTATGAATTACTGTCATGTTGAAAAGAGCTGCATGCAGTTTTCCATCCACAGAATGAATAAATTAAATAAATAAAATAAAATACTTATGTTGTGCAGTCTAAACTTTAATATTACTCTGCTGAGGGAAATTTTGTGCTTTAAATCATGCAAACACTTTGTCGCTTCTTGTTTTCGTCTTTCCAAACTAACTTCTGAGAAAGAAAATCTCAGGTTTTTAAAACTTCATAGTACAATATTTTATATAAACTACTTTTTTGGTTCATTTATGGTGGTTTTTTTTATGTTTTGTCATCACTCATTCTCACATTTGGCTGTAATTCTTCTGAAGACGTTCAGAGGTGCCTTGTAAAAAATAATTGCACGTGTTGCATGGTCTAAAGTTTAATATTAATTGACCAAGGGAAATTTTTGTTTTTATGCTTTAAATCATGCAAACACTTCATTGCTTCTTTTTCCAACTTATGTTGCGCCAAAATTCCTTCTGTGACAGGAGATCTTTTGTTTGGAAAAAATTGTATATTTATGGTGTTTTTTGAGCTTGATGTGGTCATTATGAATTGTTGTCATGTTGAAAAGAGCTGCATGCAGTTTTTCATCCACAGAAAAAATAAAATAAAATAAAATAAAATACATATGTTGTGCAGTCTAAATTTTAATATTACTCTGCTGAGGAAATTTTGTGCTTTAAATCATGCAAACACTTTGTCACTTCTTGTTTTCGTCTTTCCAAACTACCTTCTGAGAAAGGAGATCTCAGGTTTTTAAAACTTCATAGCACAGTATTTTATATAAATTACTTTTTTGGTTCATTTTTTTTTTTTTTAATGTTTTGTCATCGCTCACCCTCATTTTTGGCCGTGTTTCTTTTATCGTAATTCTTCTGAAGACGTTCAGAGGTGCTTTATAAAAAATAATTGCACATGTTGCATGGTCTAAAGTTTAATATTACTCGACCGAGAGAAATTTTAGTTTTTATGCTTTAAATCATGCTTCTTTGCTCCAAAATTCCTTCTGTCTTTTGTTTGGAAAAAAGGGTATGTTTATGTGTTTTTTGAGCTTGATGTGGTCATTATGAATTATTGTCATGTTGAAAAGAGCTGCATGCAGTTTTTCATCCACAGAATGAATGAATTAAATAAATAAAATAAAATACTTATGTTGTGCAGTCTAAACTTTAATATTACTCTGCTGAGGGAAATTTTGTGCTTTAAATCATGCAAACACTTTGTCGCTTCTTGTTATCATTGTTCCAAACTAACTTCTGAGAAAGAAAATCTCAGGTTTTTAAAACTTCATAGCACAATATTTTATATAAACTACTTTTTTGGTTCATTTATGGTGTTTTTTTATGTTTTGTCATCACTCATTCTCATTTTTGGCCGTAATTCTTCTGAAGACGTTCAGAGGTGCTTTATATAAAATAATTGCACGTGTTGCATGGTCTAAAGTTTAATATTAATTGACCGAGGGAAATTTTTGTTTTTATGCTTTAAATCATGCAAACACTTCATTGCTTTTTTTTCCAACTTATGTTGCGCCAAAATTCCTTCTGTGACAGGAGAAGTTTTGTTTGGAAAAAAAGGTATATTTATGGTGTATTTTGAGTTTGATGTGGTCATTATGAATTGTTGTCATGTTGAAAAGAGCTGCATGCAGTTTTTCATCTGCAGAATAAATAAAATAAAATAAAATTCATATGTTGTGCAGTCTAAACTTCAATATTACTCTACTGAGGGAAATTTTGTGCTTTAAATCATGCAAACACTTTGTCGCTTCTTGTTTTCGTCTTTCCAAACTACCTTCTGAGAAAGGAGATCTCAGGATTTTAAAACTTCATTGCACAATATTTTATATAAATTACTTTTTTGGTTCATTTATGTTTTTTTTGTGTTTTGTCATCGCTCACCCTCATTTTTGGCCGTGTTTCTTTTATCGTAGTTCTTTTGAAGACGTTCAGAGGTGCTTTATAAAAAATAATTGCACGTGTTGCATGGTCTAAAGTTTAATATTACTCGACCGAGAGAAATTTTAGTTTTTATGCTTTAAATCATGCTTCTTTGCTCCAAAATTCCTTCTGTCTTTTGTTTGGAAAAAAGGGTATGTTTATGTGTTTTTTTTGAGCTTGATGTGGTCATTATGAATTATTGTCATGTTGAAAAGAGCTGCATGCAGTTTTTCATCCACAGAATGAATAAATTAAATAAATAAAATAAAATTCATATGTTGTGCAGTCTAAACTTTAATATTACTCTGCTGAGAGAAATTTTGTTCTTTAAATCATGCAAACACTTTTTCGCTTCTTGTTATCATTGTTCCAAACTAACTTCTGAGAAAGAAAATCTCAGGTTTTTAAAACTTCATAGCACAATATTTTATATAAACAACTTTTTTGGTTCATTTATGCTGTTTTTTTTTATGTTTTGTCATCACTCATTCTCATGTTTGGCTGTAATTCTTCTGAAGACGTTCAGAGGTGCTTTATAAAAAATAATTGCACGTGTTGCATGGTCTAAAGTTTAATATTACTTGACTGAGCGGAATTTTTGTTTTTATGCTTTAAATCATGCAAACACTTCATTGCTTCTTTTTCCAACTTATGTTGCGCCAAAATTCCTTCTGTGGCAGGAGATTTGTTTGGAAAAAAAAGGTATATTTATGGTGTTTTTTGAGCTTGATGTGGTCATTATGAATTGTTGTCATGTTGAAAAGAGCTGCATGCAGTTTTTCATCCACAGAATAAAGAGCTTCATGGATTTGGCACAACATGAGGGTGAGTAAATTGACACAATATTAATATTTGCCTGCATTTCTTTTATTATCATTCGTCTGCTCATGCTTTGTATTTTTTAATATTTTTGTGCTTTAAATCATGCAAACACTCCGTCTCTTCTTTCTGCCTCTCGCTGTCCTCTCTCATTTGATTCTCACAGTGCAAACAGGATTTATTCCTCTTGTAGCGTTCGATCGTTTGCTGAAATTGAAGGGATGCGTTGTGTTTGTGGCATCACTCAGATTGAAACCGCATGTGTCGTCCTCCTCCCAGTGTCATCACTCAAGGCCTTTTCCATTCAGCTCTCTGACTGGTAATTACAAGCGCTCATCTGTGTCTGCCTAATAAACATCTCGCTGGAATTCCTCAAGGACGAGCTTCCCACCCGACACGATGACCATTTTTCAGCTGTCATTTAAGCAGCATCCTGTGTAACTCTCGCCCTTCCATCCCATCTTGTCTTCTCTGCGTTGGAATGGCGGCTGGTACTGAGAAAGGTAACAATTCTGGTTTATTGAGAAATGTGTTTATTTGTAGGTTTATTCCTCAAAGTATGACTCTCTAGGGCTTTTGATCTGTTCATTTGAGCTTTGAACATTGGGTCAACCAGTGGTGTGAGTTTGGGGCGGGGCTATCTGTTTTTAACCAATTGGAGATTTGTCTTATTTTTGCTATTCTGTTTGGTGCAGCAAAAATGTTGTCAGTTCATTTTGAGTTGGACATGATAAGAGAAATTACTTCAGTTTAGTAAATAATTCAGGAATCGTTTAGACTGATTCAGTCAAGTGATTTGTTCACTATCCCTTGAGAAAGGCCGATGACCAAAACATTGGTTTAATGAATAAAGAAATGTAAGAATTTCACCAGACATCTTATTTTCATATATATTCGTTTTATATTGTTTTTATATATTTATGTTTTCATTTTAATTTTATTCATATTAATTTAGCTATTTTGCTATGTATGTTTGTTTTTTTTATTAGTCTTTATTAGTCTTATTTACATATATATTCATTTTATATTGTTTTTATACATTTTGTTTTCATTTTAATTTTAGTCATATTAATTTTGCTATTTTGCTATGCATGTTTGTTGTTTTTATTAGTCTTTTCATATATATTCATTTTGTATTATTTTTATCTATTTTGTTTTCATTTTAATTTTAGTCATATTAATTTTGCTATTTTGCTATGCATGTTTGTTTTTATTACTTTTTTTTATTAGTCTTTTATCATATATATTCATTTTATATTATTTTTATCTATTTTGTTTTAATTTTAATTTTAATCATATTAATTTTGCTATTTTGCTATGCATGTTTGTTATTTTTATTAGTCTTTTTTCATATATATTCATTTTATATTATTTTTATATATTTGATATTTTAATTTTAATTTTAGTCATTAATTTATCTGTTTTGCCATGTATGTTTGTTGTTTTTATTAGTCTTTTTTCATGTATATTCATTTTATATTATTTTTATATATTTTATGTTTTCATTTTAATTTTAGTCATTTGTCTGTTTTCCTATGCATGTTTATTTTTATTACTTTTTTATTAGTCTTTTTTCATATATATTCATTTTATGTTGTCTTTATGTTGTTTTTATTTTTATTTTAGTCATATTAATTTAGCTATTTTGCTATGCATGCCTTTTTTATTAGATCTAATTTTTATAAAAAAAATTTTTACATATTAATATTAAGCATTAATAATAAAAATGTATCTTTTTATTCAGTTTCTATTTAAATAAATAGTTAACTTATTTATTTCATATAGTTATCAAAACATTATTTATTTTAACATTTATCTAATATTTATATTTTATTTTATTTCAGCTTCATTTCAATTAGTGAAATAATAGTTGTAGTTAACAATAGTAACACTGGTTGAGACAGGTTTTTCTAACCGGCATGTACCTGGCAGTGATATTTTAGTACACTGAAAGAATACAGACGTTAAACACTCCTTAATGGAACCGAATGGCGTGAAAATCATTCAGTTCCAGTATTTTTTCCTTAGCGAGAGATACTTTAGTTTTCACAAACACAGGAAAACTTCAACAGAAGAGTTTGATCTTTATGAAAGTCATTTTTCTGTAGCTGTGACAGTAGCTGGGGAAGGATAAGATCATCAATCTTGGGTTCAGTGGCTTCCTGCCGATTTATTGGGCTTTCAGTGTCAAAGGTTGATGATGTGCACATTCTTTCCTGGCATTAACGGCTGTATGACAGCTGTTAGAAAACTGTAAATAACCTTGAGCTTTTGTGCGCCCGAGAGTTCGGCTAAATTTACGGACCTGAGGATATCCTGTGGAAGATCTTTGACACTGGAACGCCATCAAGAATTTAGAGACGGTCCCTGAAAAACATCATAAAGCCTAGTGGTGTAAAAGCCGTTTGGACCGTGATGGTGTTTGATAGTGGAGCAAAATGTGGGAACTAGTGCTGAGCAATATGAAATTACGCCAGATTGTGTGAGCATTGCTCTATTTATCTGGCAGTTGTGTTTCGAGTCAGACTAGTTTTGCAACTCTTGTCTCGCCAAGCGTAGTTATGTCTGCGTAGTATTTCAGTTAGAAAAAAAGCTTAAAATCAGTGATCCCAAATGTTTAAACAAGAGCGTATATACATATGAATATTGCTTTTTATTACTTTGTATTTTTATTTTGGCGCATACACGTGGCTTTGAAAGATCATGGCATTTGATTTTTAGCATTTTTTTTAGTTCTTATATTGAATGTTTTTAATGGACTTTGCAACATAGGTTGTTTGTTTAAAATTTTTCGAACAAATACATGTATTAGTCGTCTATTTAATGTATTAATATACACTACCAGTCAAAAGTTTTTGAACAAAGATTTTTAATGTTTTTTTTTAAAGAAGTCTCTTCTGCATTTATTTGATCCAAAGTACAACAAAAACAGTAAAATGTGTACTATTTAAAATAACTGTTTTCTATTAGAATATATTTTAAAATGTATTTTGTGTGTAATGTGTGTAATTATTATGTGTATATAAATACAAACACATTCATGTATGTATTAAAGAAATATTTACAAGTATATGTTATATATATTATAATTTTTAGATAATTTATATTATATATAAATAAAAATATTTTGTACATCAATAACATATTTCTCTTAAATATATACAGTAATTTGTGTGTATTTATATAAATATATATATATATATATATATAATAATTACACACAGTATACACACATATATTAGGCAAACTCAAACTTTTATTTTGTATGTGATTAATCATTTGACAGCCCTAATTAATACACACTTCCAGTCAAAGGTTTTGGAACAAGGTGGGTTTTTTTTCTTTTTCTCTTCAGGCCTGCATTTATTTGATCCAAAGTACAGCAAAAACAGTAAAATAATTTTGAAATAATTTTACTATTTAAAATGACTGCTTTCTATTTTATTTGTAATTTATTCCTGTGATCAAAGCTAAATTTTCAGCATCATTACTCCTGTGTCACGTGATCCTTCAGAAATCATTCTAATATGCTGATTTGCTGCTCAAGAAACATTTCTTACACTGCAAAAAATGCTTTTCTTACTTAGATTTTTTGTCCTTTTTCCAGACAAAATATCTAAAAGTTCTTAAATCAAGAAGGATTTTCTAAGTAAAATTTGTCTTGTTTTCAGAAAAAAAAGGTCAAATGAAATTTATTATTTGTTTAGTCAAATTTTATTTTTGCTTGAAACAAGCAAAATAATCTGCCAGTGGGGTAAGCAAAATAATCTTATTTCAAACAGAAATCAAGACAAACATTTTTACTTCTTGATTTAAGAACTACTTAGATATTTTGGCTGGAAACAAGACAAAAAAATCTAAGTAAGAAAAGCATTTTTTGCAGTATATTATTATTATTATCAATATTTAAAAGAGCTGAGTATATTTCTTTTGGATTCTTTGGGGGGGGGGGATTAATACTTTTATTTAGCAAAGATGCTTTAAATTAATTAAAAGTGATGATAAAGACATTTATAATGTTACAAAAGATTTCTATTTTAGAACTTTATATTTTCATCAAAGAAACCTGAAAAAAATCTACTCTGCTGTTTTCAACATAATAATAATAATACACATTTTTTGAGCAGCAGATCAGAATATTAGAATGATTTCTGAAGGATCATGTGACTGGAGTAATGATGCTAAAAATTCAGCTTTGAAATCACAGAAATAAATTACATTTTAAAATATATTTGAATAGAAAACAGTAATTTAAATAGTAAAAATATTTCAAAATTTTACAGTTTTTGCTGTACTTTGGATTAAATAAATGCAGGTTTGGTGAGCAGAAAAAAACTTTAAAAAACATTAAAAAATTTTACTGTTCAAAAAGTTTTGACTGGTACTTTTCAGATTACATTATTACACCAGTAGCTGGTGACTAGTGATTTCTTTCTTTCTTTCTTTTTTTTTTTTTTTTTTTTAAAAAGTGAATTGCTCTTTCAGTGACTTAATGAATAATTTATTTAACTGGCTAGTTCAGGTCCATTGGCTTATTCTTCTATAATACCTACTGATGTGATGTTGCTTAGTTAAAAAATGATACAATAAATCAAATATCAATAGTGTGCGTAAATTTGCGTGTCATTTCATTTTATTAAAATGAATCGCTTAACCGTCCTAATAAATATTACGATGCATATTAAATATCATCAAGGAACTTAAAGTATCAAGATACATCTGAGTCATTTCGTTCAGCTCTAGGCATAAACACAGTTCAGACTGTGATGATGTTGTTAATGGAGTGAAATGCTGAGCGAGTACATAAATCCATTAGAAAGCTCAATATCAGGCTCACGCTGCTCAACCAGGCTCGTCGATGATCACCAAATGAACTTGCCCATAAATTGCATTTTGAAGAGGCCGGTGCTTTAAGACTAATCAGAAGCATATAGGAATCACTCCGGCTCTTTACGATTTACGTTGTCTTTTCAGCGTGGTGTCTAAAGCTCTGTGCGGTTCATGCTCGCCCCCGGCCGTGTGTATCCACAGGATTCAATTAATCCCTCTCACACAGGCATCTTCCCTCTCTCTCTCTCTCTCCTGCTCCCAGGAAATGTGATTACAGACAATGTTTTGGTCCCTGTAGGAGTTTCGCACGGCCGTGTTATTTCCTCTGGCAGAGACATTATCAGCGAGACAAACTCGGCGAACATTGTCCTGGCTCTCCAGTCGATATCTGCATCCCAAAGCCACCTTTGTCATTTTAATTTCGTCTCTGCTGACTCGGCTACCCGCGGTACGCGGGTTGTATGTTTTCGGCTCGTTTTAAACTCGCGTATATCAAATCCATATTGACCCGCCGTGCTGAAGGCTTAAGAAGCTCTGGCAGAAATCGATGGCCTCCACCGCCGAGATCGGCTTCATCCGTACTTTCCGATCCGTCACCGCGCGGCTCTGCTGATTCATGTTTACAAAAACTCGCCCGGCGCCAAACCCCCAATTAACGGCCGATTGGCCAAACTGAAGGGAGCGAGACAGCTGTGGCTTATAAATATGGAGAGAGAGAAACGAGAGCCTGATGGCGTTTGGAACCGATTGAGATGATTGAATTTATTACATTAGTTTCCAATTGGTCCTGGGTTACTGTCTGCGCTGATGATTAAAACTCTTGGATATTGATTTCTGTCAGCGCTCATTGTTTATTTTGGTAAACTCTACAGCCATTTGTTCTGCTGAATATTTGCTGTCAGTCTGTGTCAATTAGTAGAACAATACAGAAATTGGTTTTATTGTACACAAGCTCAAAAACCTTGTGAACTGCCTATACCTGGATTGCATTATAAGACAGACATGAAGACTGATCCATAATGTAGACAGCGTAATTATAAGACCTTCTTTTGGCCAAATAAAAAAAAAAATCTAAGTTAGCATATTAAATGAGCTAAAAAAAAAACACTTTACTCATTAGACAGGGTTCCCACGCTTCTTGAAAGTACTTTGAATATCAGACACATGGATTCAAGGCCTGGAAAGTACTTGAAAACAAATATAGGTCCTAGAAAGTGCTTGAAATAAATTTGAAATAAATTTTGTTTAGTAAAATAGTGCTATTTCAAAAATTTCCCTATATGCGCAGTCAAAGACTTAATGAAACGGCGTTTATGATTGGGGTGGAGATGGGGTAGCGCAAGAAAAAAATCTTAGCATGCGAGCTGATGCGCACATATGCATGAACCTATGGAGAAGCAGTGCATTTGTGACTGAAAACTACTGCGTGCAACTAAAAAAATATTTAAGAGCATCAGTGCAAATGACCCTATCAGCATATTTGTGCTTGCGCTGAGGGGAGCTTCAAAGGTTTCTAACGTACTTACAACGTGTTTTTGCAGCGGTGAGTAATGTATCACAGGCATATGCACAAAAATTGAGAAATTCTCTCAAATTTAAATCTTTTGCAAGAATTACAGCAAAAAAAAAAAAAAGGTTGATGCAAGAATGTACATTTTTATCAGTATTTGAGAAATTCAAAATTCCTTTGAACACTCAACTGCTCAGAATATTCTAAATCTATGAAACCTACACATTCAAAACCTTGTTACTTAAATTTTTAATGTAAATGTTAAGTTCAAGTGAAATGTTAAGTACTGTAAGAGGTCTTTCATGATGCTACATAAGCTGGAGTGTGAATTTGATAGGTGCTTGATATAAAATAAATGGTGCTTTAAAAAAGTCCTTGAAAGTCCTTGAATCTGGTGTTCATGAAAGAGTAGGAACCCTGATTAGAGAATTCAAATAGATAAGATTGGCTTTTAAATGTGATTATAATATACTTGTAACATTTTAAAATATATTCAAATAAAAAACAGTTATTTTAAATAGTAAAAATATTTCAAAATTTGACTGTTTTTGCTGTACTTTGGATCAAATAAATGCAGGTTTGGTGAGCAGAAGACACTTTAAAAAACATTAAAAATTTTACTGTTCAAGAAGTTTTGACTGGTAGTATTCATATTATGTTGTTACGCCAGTAGCTGGTGACAAATTATTTTTTTTTTTTAAATAAGTGAATCGCTCTTCTAGTGACTTATTGATTGATTTATTTAACTGGCTTGTTCAGTTCACTTGCTCAAAAAGGTCCATTGGCTTATTCTTCTATAATATCTACTGATTTGCTGCTGCTTAGTTAAAAAATAATACAATAAATCAAATCTCAATAGTATGCGTAACTTTGCATGTCATTACAGAAATTGGTTTTATTGTACACGAGCTCCGAAACCTAGCAAACTGCCTATACCTGGATTGCATTATAAGACCGATGTGAAGGCTGATCCAGAATGTAGGCAGTGTAATTATAAGAACTTCTTTTGGCCAAATTAAAAAAATCCATCTAAGATAACATATAAAATGAACTTAAAAAAAAAAAAACTTAACAATTTTTTTATTTATTCCATTGATTCTTTAGAGAATTCAAATAGATAAGATTGGCTTTAAAATGTGATTGTAATATACTTTCTCTTCAGATAAATTTAAAGGCATTTAGAAAAAAAATCCATCCAAGATAGTATGTAAAGTGAGCAAAATGTTGATTTGTATTTATTCTTATGAGCTGAGAATCATTTGATTCAGTCATTGAATCTTTAGAATGATTCAAATGGACAACAAAAAGCATGAGACTTTTTGAGCATGTTGCTGTTATAATTATTTTGATGAGTTGGTAATTGTTTTATTCAGTCCAGTGAGTCATTTAGAAAAAGATTTTCCTCTTTTTGGCCAAATTCAAAGGCATTTGGAAAAAGTCCATCCAAGATTTTATACAAAAAAATGAGAAAAATCTTGATTTGATTTTTCATTCAGATAAGTTGAGAATCATTTGCTTTAGTCACTGAGTTGTTGCAGTGATTAAAATGGATGACTAAAGAGTATGAGACTTGTTTTTAGATTTTTTTTTGAAAGAATTGTGAACTGTTGACTTATCTTCATTCTTATAAGTTGAGAATTACTTTATTCAATTCATTGAGTCATTAGAGAATTCAAACAGATAAGATTTGAAGATTTGCTTTTAAATGTAATTTTTATATATATATATTTATATATATATGAAGAGTTCAGATGCAAAACCAGCTAAATCCATCTGATGTCTTTCTTTAAAAAATGCATTTTTATCAGGCTCAGATGTATAGGTTTCTATGTAAGTACCGGTACTTCTGGTTGGGCTGAGGCTGGTATTTTAGCGAGTTTGAAGAAAAAGTATTTGATGGACATATACTACGTGTCAGTAGCATTCACTCAGTATCATTATCTCATTTTTGACCGAGATGGTGGCTTTTAGCTGGTTCTGCATCTGAACTTATAATATATAATATACAGTTGCAATCAAATTTATTCAACCCCCTTTGGTGCAGAATCTTTTATTCTTTAAAACCACCAATTCACACTGCTTGGAAGTGCTTAGAAGATTCTTTCTTTCAAATCTCTGCTTCAATCTTGGCCCATTCCTCACCCAAAAATGCTTTTAGATCACTGATAATCTTTGGTTTTCACTTTGCCACTGCTTTCTTCAAATTCAACCAAATATTTTCAATGAGAATTAAATCTGGAGACTGAACAGGCCACTTAAGAACATTGTATGACTGATCCCTGAACGAAGCATAAGTAGATTTGGATGTTTACTTTGGGATGGCTGTCCTGGAGGAAAGTCCATTGATCTTAAGCTTCAGTCTTTGCACCAAAGGCATCACAATTCTTGTCAAAATAACCTAATACTTCAAAGAATCTATGATGTCCTTAATAGGGTCATGATTTCCACTTCCTGTTACAGTAAAACAACCCCATAACAGGACTGGCCTACCTCCATGTTTGACGATGGAGATGGTGTTGTTCATACTTATAAGCTTTGCCTTTTTTGCACCAGACATACCGCTGATCCACTATCCAAATAATTTTTAGCATGTTCAAGTCTGTCTTTTTGTTCTTTTGGTCAATAGTGGTATTTGTCAAGGTGTCTCAACATGAAAGCCATACGTGTCTAGTGTTCTTCTCACACACTGCATTGAAATGTTTTTCCTCCTTTCGTCTAGTCATCTTGCAAGTCTTTGGCTGTACATTGCAGGTTTTTCCCCGATCGAACATTTTTTGATATTGTGCTTTTTTGTCCAGCACCCTCAAAGGTTTTCTGGTACAGCACATTTTAAACTAAGGAAAACTAAGGCTGCCAGCTGTGTCTCTACTAACTTTTAATGTCTTGGAAATCTTCATATAGCCTTAGACTTTCTAAAGTAATAAAATTATTTCTTCTCCATAGCTTTTATGAGAGCTCTGTTGACTTTGTCATATTATCTACTCAGCTTCAGCACATGCATGAGCTAACTGTATGTACTGTGTGTGTATAAGCCCCAGCTAATTCTGTTTTCTAATAGAGTTTCTAAAGGTTTAATTGTGTTTTAAGACAATTTTGTTTCCCAGCATACAAATAAGTGACTAAAAAACAGCAATGTTGAATAAGGGTTGAAAATGACACAGCTGTGTTATTAAAAAAATCATAGAACTCAAAAATATTGACATTATCACTTTGAATATTTTTCAAATTTTATGAAGTCCTGGATCTTCAGAAAAGCTTATCATTGTAAAGTACTGCAGTCTCTGGGGGGTTGAATAATTTTGATTGCAACTGTATGTGTATATGCCTAAATATATTGCCTAAATTTAGACATTTACATAGAAAATACATCCAAGATAGTATATAAAGTGAGAGAAATGTTTCTTTATATTCGTTCGTATGAGCTGGGAATCATTTGATTCAGTCAGTGAGTCTATAGAGTGATTCAAACGAGCTAAAGAGCATGAGACTTGTTTTTTGAGCATGTTTCTGTTTAGCAAAATATTGATTTATATTTATTTTGATGAGTTGAGAATTGTTTTATTCAGTCCAGTGAGTCATTAGAGAATTCACTCAGACTTGTTTTTGAGTGTGATCATAAGATACCTCTTTTTTGGCCCTAATTCAAAGGCATTTGGAAAAAATCCATATTATAAAAAATAAGAGAAAAGTTGATTTGTATTCATCTGATTTAGTCAGTGAGTCATTACAGTAATTAAACCAGCTGACTAAAGAATATGACTTATTTTTGAGTGAATTTTTCATTAATATTCATTCTTGTAAGTTTGAAAATGTTTTATTTGCTCCAGTGAGTCATTGGAGAGTTCATAAAGATAAGACGTGTTTTTGAGCGTGATTATAAAAATAGCTCTTTTGGGAAAAATTCAAAAGCATTTAAAAAAAAAAATCATTCTAAGATAATATATAGAGAAAAATGTTAATTTATATTCATTTGTATGTGTTGGGAATCATTTGATTCAGTCAGTTAATCTTTAGAATGATTCAGATGAACAGCTAAGAGCATGAGACTTGTTTTTTGAGCGTGTTTGTGTTGAGCAAAATATTGATTGATGTTTATTTAGATGAGTTGAGAATTGTTTTATTCAGTCTAGTGAGTCATTAGAGAATTCGCTCAGATCAGACTTGTTTTTGAGTGTGATCTTTCTGGCCCTAATTCAAAGGCATTTGGAAAAAATCCATATTATAAGAGGAAAAAATCAAATTTGTATTCATTTGATTTAGTCAGTGAGTCATTACATTAATTAAACCAGCTGACTAAAGAATCTGAGACTTATTTTTGAGTGAATTTTTCATTAATATTCATTCTTGTAAGTTTGAAAATGTTTGATTTAATCCAGTCATTGGAGAATTCATAAAGATAAGACATGTTTTTAAGCGTGATTATAAAAATAGCTCTTTGGGGCAAAATTTAAAAGCATTTAAAAAAAAAAAACATTCTAAGATAATATATAAAGTGAGAGAAATGTTCATTTGTATTTGTTCTGAAAAGTTAGGAATCATTTGATTTCAGCCAGTGAGTCATTAGAATGATTTAAATGGATAACTAAAGGTATGAGGCTTGTTTTACGAGCATGTTGTTTTTAAGTTAAATGGTGATTTATGTTCAATCTGATAGGACGGACAGAATGTTCAAGTTCAATTTAGTACAAAATGAACTAGTTTACCCAGTATTTGTGTGTGCTAACGCTGATGCTTTCAAGAACTGTCTAAAGATTCATTTTTTCCGTGAGCCCTTGATGTACAAATCCTTCTCGTCATTCCTGTTTCTTTCTGCCGACTTTCCCTGCAGATTTTAAGGTAAAAATGCAGAATTCAGATGAACGGCTTTAAAACTGATGTAACAAGTACTGCAGTTACGACATCTACCATCTGTAACAGACCCTGCTAACACCGTTAAGCTTTCACGCGCCTTCCTTTGCAGTTCTGTGTGAACGCCCTCTTACTTTTTAACTTACAGTGCATTATTTACAGGACATGTGCCAGAACTAAGTGGCTGTGTAAAAGTTCAGGCCTGAGCCGCAGATCTTCCACTGATAATTCACAGCACTTTTTCTAAAATATCTTTACATTAGGCCGCGCAGTTGCCGCAGGCGCTTATTTCTTCCTGTTTGACATCTGGTGTAGTCCGTGAGCTGAACATGCTGGAGTGGAGATGATGTCAGGCCCACATAAGAATTTAATTATCAGCTGTTCAGCTGGGAAACGGTTCTGTAGGATTTGGCTACATCCATCTTTTTCCTCCAGTCCCGAGACTTCTCCATGAAAGGAAATGATGTGTTCTTGCATAATGGGTGAAGGGGCAGTTATAATTCGAATTAAATCAAACTCAGCCACTTATTACTGATGTTCAGCATGTTTACTTAACATTTTACTGTATAAAAGATATCTTTATAAAAGGTAACTTTGCTTATATTAAATAATTAGTTTGGTACAGAAATAGAAACCAAAGATTCAGACTTTTTCTGAAGTCGATGCTGAAGAGTTTGCTAAAATATTCGTAGTGTTTTTAATGCACTGATACTGTATCTAGTTGCTAGGATGTTCCAGATGGTTGCTTAAGTGGTTGTGCAGGTTATTAATATTCTAATCCCTAGATAGGGCTCGAGTCCTTCCTTTAATGTAAATCCAACTGCACACTACAAGACTTGCACATGTGGCCAATGCTCTTCAAGTGTGCAGTGCATCTAGTTGCAAACGCTACATGAATTTCAAACTCAGTCCAACAAGCCATTAAAGGAATAGTTCACCCAAAAATAAAATCCAAGATCAGGCTGTCACTATTCCTTGGTTGCAAATCCTTTGTTGTCAAGTAACAGGCAACATACCGGAAGTGGCGTATTCCACGGACGATCCATGAAATGCATTATTAGACCGTTTTCCAAGGCTGCTTGATATATTAAACCCATTTAGTTTAACATTTTAGGATTTTTCTCCTTACAGTGGACTGCTATGGTGCCCTGAGTTTGAGCTTCCAAAATGCAGTTTAAATGCTGCTTCAAACGATCCCAAATGCGGTTGTAAACGATCCCAGCCGAGGAAGAAGGGTCTTATCTAGCGAAACGATCGGTTATTTTCATTTAAAAAAATACGATTTAAATACCTCTTAATCTCAAATGCTCGTCTTGTGTTGCTCTGCTTGAACTCTGTGAGTTCTAGCTCAAGACAGTCAGGGTATGTTGAAAAACTCCAATCGTATTTTCTCCCTCAACTTTGCAAAGTGAACATGCAAAGAAGGTCAAACACTCCGCAAAAAAGGTAAAACAGCGATATAGGGCGATTTTGAAGTTGAGGGAGATGTCATGAACCGGAAAAAAAACAGAGGTTGTGAAGAGCAAGACATTAAAAAGTATATAAATTGTATTATTTTTATAAAAATAACCAATTGTTTCGCTAGATTAGTCTTGTCTTCCTCGGCTGAGATTGATTACAACCACATTTGGGATCATTTGAAGCCGCATTTGAACTGCATTTTGGAAGTTCAGACTCTGGGCACCATAGCAGTCCATTATATGGAGAAAAACCCTAAAATGTTTCCTGAAAAAAAAATAATTTCTTTACGACTAAAGAAAGAAAGACATAAACATCTTGGATGACAAGTGGGTGAGTACATTATCTGTAAATTGTTGTTCTGGTAGTAGACTTCTCCTTTAAATAAATAAATGAATTTAGGAGAATTCATCAATATCTTTCTCAATATGCTAACTGTTCATCGTGATTTCAGAATAAGACTTTAAACCCTCACTTTGAGTTTACACATTTTGTCCATATATTCAAGAAATTACCGTGGTTGTAGCATTTCTGTCATAAAAAATGGCCAAATATTAAATTAAATGTTGTTTAGTCAATATAAACAAGGATTAGATTGCGCAGTAAAGTGGAAAAACAATTGTGAGGCTGTTGGCGCCCTCTGCAGGCATTTGTTATAATGTGTAATGTACATTAGCTCTATTGTTTAAAATACATTATGTACAGTTTTGTTTAATAAAATCACATGGTTACTTGCTTTTGATACTTTTTTTAAAAACTAATAATTATTGCCTCGTTACTATTATATGTGTATTTTAAGTAATTTTAAAAGCTGTTGTTCGCTTAGGTCTATTTTTATTACCTCAAAAAATGATTTTAATGATCCGATTACTCGATTAATCATCAGAATGATCAACAGATTACTTGATTACCAAAATAATCGTTAGCAGCAACCCTAATCCAAGATGTAGACAATTTTGTTTTTTTTAAACAAAACAGATTTGGGGAAATGTAACATTCTATCCTCTGCAGTGAATGGGTGCCGTCAGAATGAGAGTCCAACCAGCTGATTAAAAACAAAACAATAATCCACAAGTAATCCACACCACTTCAGTTCATCAATTAACATCTTCTGAAGCAAAAAGCTATTATTGAATTCACAATATTTTTATTAAATGGGTTTAAAATATCAAGCAAAAAGCAGTTTTTAACCTCAAACCTTTGATTCAGACTGAAGTACGAATAGCTTTTTCTAGTGAATCAATCTGAATCAAGAAAGAAATATGCACACATAAAGCACCATTTACAAGCAAAAACAGTTCAAAACAAATGTGTCTAAACAAATGAAAGTAATATGTCTGTGGTTTGTTGTGAGAGGACAACAGGAGATTGACTTTTTCACTGGAGGAAACGTTATTATGGATTATGGAAAGTTGAAACGCCTTAATGATGGATTTGTTTCTTACAAACACGCAGCTTTTTGCTTCAGAAGATGTTAACTGATGGATTGTAATGGTGTGGAATACTTGTGGGTTATTGTGATGTTTTTATCAGCTGTTTGGACTCTCATTCTGACGGGACCCATTCACTGCAGAGGATCCATTGGTGAGCAAGTGATGCAGTGCTACATTTCTCCAAATCTGTTGAAGAAACAAATCTGTTGCATCTTGAATAGCCTGAGGCTGAGTACATTGTAAGCTAATTTTTATTTTTGGGTGAGCTACTGAAAAAGAAAAGACAAAACTGTAAACTTTAAAGTGTTGGCCCTTTAGTGTGATCTTTTGTTTTAAAAGTAACGGCTCTCTTAAACAAGTGCATAATTTAAGTTCTCAGTCATGTCCAAAGTAAATAATTGCAGGGTGAGTTACGTGCCAAATTTGAATGCTTTAGGTTTATGGTCTAAGGGTTGCTAAGGATCACAGTGTGAAAAAAAGCTCATTTTGTGTTGTTCTCTTGATGTTTTGTTGTTGTGGTTTGGGGGTGATTTATCTGCAGTTGTGAAATGTTGAGACACTCTTGGTATTTAGCACTCTGATAGGATCTCGTGTTGAAAGCGCAAACGCTTCTTTGAGCCCCATAATATGAAACGCATCTCTGAGCCCCGATAAATAACGACCTTGTTTTCTCACAGCTCTACCTATTTACACGCGGCAAAATCTTATTAAAAACGAACGGCATGAGAGGGTAACAGCACGTGGAGGACGGCGATCGCCGAAGCGTGTTTCATCTCTGTTCTGAGAGCTGTGCAAGTGAAGTGAGGAAGTGATGCAGACAGAAATGTGATCTGTATCACGGTACAGTTACCTCACCCAAAATGTGCTTTTAATAAAAGAGCTTTATGGGAATCTTTGGACTAGTGACCGCAAGGATCAACACAAGAACTTTCATCCATTGTTATCACAAGATTAAAAATGTATTCTGAAGAGATACGCCATGATACAATGTATTACAGTGAGTTTACTGTTAGGAGTGTTTTTAGGCACTAATCAAATTAGGCATTAATAAATATCACAGCAGCAATAATGCTGCTGTCCTGAATCATAATATCCACAGGTATTCACAGTCAGGCTGATACTCAAAACAACAGGATGGCTGTAAATGTGGATAAAACAAATAAATCCCCTCTGACTTCGCCATATTTTTGCTTCAGGCAAAATCACATGACACTCAACAGGGTTTTGCACAATTCACAATAGACAAACTGAAAAGAAGCTGAATTGTGATTCAAAGAAATTCAATACAGGAAATCCATTCATCCATCTTGCTGTCTATCTATCTATCTATCTATCTATCGTTCAAACGTTCTATCGCTCTGTCGTTCTATGTATCGTTCTATCGCTCTATCGTTCTTTCTGCCTGGTTTTATCTATCCTTCCATCCATCGTTCCTTCTATCTGTCATTCTGTCTTGTTCCGTCCGTCTGTCGTTCTATCATTTTGTCTGTCGTTTTATTGCTGTCTGTCTGTCTATCTATTGTTCAATCGTTCTGCCTATCGTTCTGTTGTTCCATCCATCCATCGTTCTGTCATTCTGTCTATCTGTCTATTCTGTCTTGTTTTATCTATCCATCCATCCATCATCCATCCATCCATAGTTCTTACTATCTATCATTCGGTCTTGTTCGTTCGTTCCTTCCTTCCTTCCTTCCTTCCTTACTTCTTCCTTCCTTCTGTCCGTCCGCCCATCCGTCCATCCTTCTATCGTTCTATCGTTCTGTCATTACGTCTGTCTTTCTGTCTATCGTTCTTTAGTTCTATCGTTCTGTCTATCGTTCTATCTATCGTTCTATCGTTCTCTAGTTCTATCGTTCTGTCTATCGTTCTATCGTTCTGTCTACAGTATCTATAATTCGGTCTTGTTCCTTCCTTACTTCCATCCGTCCGCCTGTCCGTCTGTCCATCCATCCGTCCATCCTTCTATTGTTCTTTTGTTCTATCTATTGTCGTCTATCGTTCTGTCAGTCATTCTGTCTATCATTCTATTGTTCTGTCAGTAATGACAACATTCTGTCGTTCATTCTGTCTGTCGTTCTGTCTGTCTATTCTGTCTTGTTTTATCTATCCATCTATCCATCCATCCATCCATCCATCCATCTATCTATCTTTCTTACTATCTATCATTCGGTCTTGTTCCTTCCTTCCTGCCTTCTGTCTATCCATCCATCCATCCATCCTTCTAGCATCATTACGCCTGTCGTTCTGTCTATCGTTCTGTAGTTCTATTGTTCTGTCTATCGTTCAGTATCTATCATTCGGTCTTGTTCCTTCATTACTTCCTTCCTTCCCTCCGTCTGTCTATCCATCCGTCCATCTGTCTATCGTTCTATCATTTGTTCTGTCTATCATTCTATCGTTCTGTCTACCGTTATATCGTTCTGTCTATCATTCTATTGTTCTGTCTATTGTGCTGTTGTTCTATCGTTCTGTCTGTCATTCTGTCTATTGTTCTATCGTTCTGTCTACCGTTATATCGTTCTGTCTATCATTCTATTGTTCTGTCTGTTGTGCTGTCATTCTGTCTATCGTTCTATCGTTCTATCTATCGTTCTGTCTACTGTTATATCGTTCTGTCTATCATTCTATTGTTCTGTCTGTTGTGCTGTCGTTCTATCATTCTGTCTGTCATTCTGTCTATCATTCTATCATTCTGTCTATCGCTATATCATTGTCTATCATTCTATCGTTCTGTCTATCGTGCTGTCGTTCTATCATTCTGTCTATCATTCTATCGTTCTGTCTGTCGTGCTGTCATTCTATCATTCTGTCTATCGTTATATCATTGTCTATCATTCTATCGTTCTGTCTATCGTGCTGTCGTTCTATCATTCTGTCTATCGTTCTGTTGTTCTGTCTGTCTGTCTGTCTGTCTGTCTGTCTGTTCTGTCTCGTTTTATCTATCCATCCATCCATCATTCTTTCCATCTATCATTCGGTCTTCGTCCGTCCGCCGTTCTTTCTTTCTGTCATTCTGCCTTGTTCTGTCGGTCCAATTGTTCTATTGTTCATTCTGTTGTTCTATCTCTGTATCATTCTATCATATTTTCTGTTACTAAACCGGCAAACTTCAAGGTTTTTAAACCCGCCCCCCCCCCAGAACCTTCCAAAAAGTCTTTTGTTAAGTCAGCATTCTGAGAGTCTAGTCTAAATTACTTCTTTGAATTTCAATTCATTTTAATTTTACTTAGTTACATAACATTTTGAATTGCGATTCTGCATATTGTTGCTGTACAACCTGTACACAGCACAATCTTTTGCTTATTAAACAAAGCACACTGTAACCCTGCTTGGTTGGGTTTTTTTTTAATCTGACACCAGTTTTTGATTTGAAGGGATAGTTTACTCAAAAACGAAAATTCTGTTGTTAATTACTCAACCTCATGTTGTTTCAAACCGGTAAGATCTTCATTCATCTTTGGAACAGAAATTAAGATATTTTTGATGAAATCCAAAAGCTTTCTGACTCTGCATAGACAGCAACGCAGCTATCTCATGCAGTGTGGTACGCACTACGAAGACTTACACAGAAGAGAAGAAATTGTCAAATAAAGTTGTTATTTCTGTTTTCTTTGCACACAAAAAGTATTCTTGTAGCTTCCTAACATTACGGTTGACTATGGACTATTTTAACAATGTTCTTACTATCTTTCTGGCCCTTAAACGTGTCGTTGCTGACTATCCAGGGTCCAGAAATCTCTGATTTCATCAAAAATATCTTAATTTGTGTTCCGAAGATGAACAAAGATCTTTCAGGTTTGGAACAACATGAGGGTGAGAAATTAATTACAGAATTTTCATTTTTGGGTGAACGAGCCCTTTAACAGACCTGAAATAGCTGTCTCTTTTCACAGCTGCTGATCAAAAGGGCTTGATGGGATTTGCTCTCTTCATGTTTGTTTTTTGTTGTCTTCATGTGTGTCTCAGTTAAATGTGAACGGCATATTCACCTCTGCATCTGTAGGCGTCTGTCAAACCCTCACACTAACCATTACAGCCCACAGTCACAACCAACAGCAGCCACTAATGCATATGCTAGTATGCGCTTACTGTATGTCAGATTACATAGTTTTATAGACATCCATAATTGGATGACAAACAGGTCAGTGTATTGTATCTGCAGAATGACTTCACCTGGGGCCATTTCTGCTGATGAAATCATTGTTATTTAATTTATATATATATATAAAATGGCTTTTATTGTGTGTTTGTGAAAGTGAAAAAGGGTTAGCGATGTTATGTATAGAGAGACGAGAGATTGTTTTGCTGCTGTGTTGCTCTTGTAGTTAAAGTTCACATACTAACTTGTTCATCCTACTTTTGCTTAGAATAAATAAAAATAGACACAAATTAATCAATAGTTGTGAAAGGGTGTTGTGAAGTGTGAATACAGAGAATGGGATTTTTGAAAACGATTGGACCTGTTGGAAATCCTTAAAGGTCAGCTTATGTTTCCGTTAGAGTTTGTTGGTTTTTCTTCATTTTTGCTGATAGAGTCTCACTTTCGTAAACTTGTCAGAAGTCTTCATTTGCACTCCTTTTAAACTTATTGCTTTAATGGAGAAACAAATGAGGTATGGGGGTATCTTTGCAGGAGTTACTTTTTAAAAATGTGATTAAAATGCAAAATAAGCTCTCTTTCTTTCTTTCTTTCTTTTTTAAAAAAAAGTGTTTTATTACATACATGTTTTATTTATTTATTTATTAAATAGAAAATACCATACATGCGGTACATATAAAATAAATAATGCTATATATACTGTGCAGGATTCATGATAAATATACATATATGAAGAGTTCAGATGCAAAAGCCCCTAAATCCATCTGACATATTTCTTTAAAATTAGCATTTCTTTCTGGCTACTTTGTATAGGTTTCTGTGTAAGTACTGGTACTTCTGATTGGGCTGAGGCTGGAATTTAGCAAATTTTAAGCATATATCTATATCTATATCTACCTCTCTCTCTCTCTCTCTCTGTCTCCCTCTCTCTATATATATGCAAGATTCAGCTGTAAATTCTTTCTTTCTTTCTTTCTTTATTAAAAGAAAAGCCATATACACTTAGCAAGATTCAGCAAGTAGTTTATGTAATTAGTTATTTAGCATCATTATTTTTTTTTTTTTTAGTAAATGCTCTGATTCAGCAAGTAGTGTATGTAATTAATTATTTGTTATGTTTTTTGATAGTAAAAGCTGTATTAAGCAGTATTCAGAAAACAAGTAAACGGTAAGCTGTTAATTAATTTTAGTAAAAAACAAAAAGGCAAACACACAGCTTACAGCACATTTATTTATTTATTTAAAATGCCCTAATGAGTAGGATTCAGTAAGCAGTTTGTTTGTTTATCTATTTATTTCTTAAAAATAGTATACTGAGCAGGATTAAGCAGTTTATGTGATAAATGTATTTTTTTTTATAATAAATGCTTATATGTACTAAACAAGATTCAGTAAGTAGTTTGCTTGTTTGTTTATTAATTTATTTATTAATAGTAAATGCCATATATACTGAGCACGATTCAGCAAGCAGTTCATGTAATACATTTTTTATTTTTTAACAAAAAATAATAAATACTGTATGTACTAAACACGATTCAGTAAGCAGTTTGTTTGTTTATTTATTAAAAATAGTAAATGCCATATACCAAGGAGGATTCAGTAAGCAGTTTGTGTAATTAATTTATTATTATTATTTTTTTTTAATAATAAATGCTGTATGTACTGAGCAAGGTTTAGTAAACAAGTAAACAGTGATCAGTGATTTATTTATTTATTTTATTTATTATAAATAGTAAATGGCTTTTTTTATACTGTGCAGGATTCAGAACGGTAGTATTATACTCTAAACATTGCCTGTGTTGATTATTGCAGTGTTGTGGGACGCAGCACTGGTTAGTCACAGAAAATTACGTTAACTCTGCTTTTGTGTGTCTCAGATTGCCGTTCCTCTGTCACAGAAACTGGTTAGAGCTTCAGAAACACGCGCAACCTCCCGCAACCTGCCAGTTGATCAGATAGCAGCGTAACTAATGAAAAGCGTCATGAAAGTGACAGAGAGATTAATGAAGTTTCCCATGCTGCACTTTGCATGTGGTTCACCGTGGGCTCCTCTGGGCACAGCTGCTGTTAAACGCTATTCATGGTGACAAATAATGCACCATCTCAGCAGTGACACCTCCGAGTCAAGGTTAAAAAACACATTTGCCAGCGTGGACCAGTGGAGCCGGTTGAGGGAGGCTCTGCAGCTATAGATACGGAATAAATTTATTTACTCGCAGCAGGCTGGAGGCGGGACGAGAGCCACGAGAGCGATTGGGAATTCGGGATTAATTGAAAACATCTGTGCGACCATGCGAAATATCTGCCGTCTCCTAGCTGCCGGCGAGCGTAACGTGCATCCCGTGGAGGCAATGAGTTTTGTTGTTGCTCTTTTTTTGTTAGTGTTTTGTCTTTCCTCTCTCTTGAACTCCGTAAGTGGGTGAGAACGTGTTACGATCTGCTTTCGCTCTGCATACGTGTTTGTTTTGTTGTTTGCAAGCAAAGCCTCTGATTTGTAGGCAGTACATGCGGGCACTTTCAAACGGTCAATTCCTCCTGACCTTCAGAAGGAATTACAGTGAACCAATCAAAGAAAGATCTGAGTGAGAGCCAAGAGGGGAATCAAGGTCAAGTGTACGTGTTTTTTTTGTGTCTGTGAATGACATATTCTCCTTAGATGTCCTGCCATAGACTGAAATAGTTTGTATTTAAAGATGCATACAGACTAAACCTAAAACGTGCATATTTAGAATATAAAAGAACATTATTTTTGGTGTTTAAGGCCAGCATCATTATGAATTGCATGCATCGAGAAAAAAAATGTTCTGTTACTTTACTAAGCATTTAGACTTTTGTTCCCCTAGCAAATGTTAACCTGCAAAACCTGAGCCATATCTGGAGACTTGAGATCATTTTTGCTACTGCTGCAAACCACCCACAACACAGTTGCAACAGTTCAGAGCACTCTAGCAACAACCTTGCAATCTGCTAGAGTTCTCTAGCAATGACCTAGAACATCCGACACCTTAGCAACAAGCCAGAGCACATTTTTCTAATGTAAATTAGAAAATCATATACTGCTAATATGCAGCAATGCCAAGGTCTTGAAAAGCGGTTTGGATAAGTAATATTTACATTCCCTGTGGTTGAGTGAGCAGTCCATAGTCTTCTGCCTCTGTGGGCCAGAGAGTCAGAGACTTGGTCAATCCAACCAATTTTTGGTCAATTTTTTAGTGTTGTCAAGATACTGGAACTTTTATATTTTAAAAAAATATCAGCTGAATTTGTCTAAGAGATGTTGTAGCTTGCATCAGTTTAAGTTTCCAAACATAGTTATGAATGGATTTGGATAGATCTCTGTGATCTCTCCTTGTTTCACACTCTGCTTCTGCATCTGGAGATCCTAAGGAATTTTTATTGTGGTCACAGGCCAAAATCTTAGGAATTAGTCTTTAGATGAGTGAAGGACAGAAATGCATGAGGACCAATCACAAATCCTGTCCTGTCTGGGATTGGTACCAAAGGTCATCTTCTTGCCCTCAAAGAGGTGTCTGGTTGTTGTCTTAACATCTTTATCTGATGCCATTGGACAGTTTGCTTATGTTAGTCCACCAAGATCCAATCAAAATGTAGTAAACCTTTGTTCACTCTTGTGCTCAAAGAGGGGCCCCTCTATAAACTGAGCCCTGGAATGTGCACTGCAAGGAACACCATAGCAACCACCTGCAACAGTCTAGCAATCATCTAGCAACACCATAGCAACCAGCTGGAATATCCTTGTAACAGCCCTGAACCATTGAGCAACTATATAGTAATGCCATAGCGACCATACAACACTCTAGCAACACCGTCTAATCCACCCAGAAAACCAATCAGCCACATAGCAATGTCATAGTGACCAGACAGAACACTCTAGCAACAAGCCTGAAAAGACTAGCAACACCATAGTAACAACTTGGCACCCATCCATAAAGTGGAAGCAACCATATACTGTTGCAACACTATAGCGACTACTTGGGACACCCTATAGGCAACAGCGTAGAAACCAGCCAAAATACCCTAGTAACCACTTAGAATAACCTAGCAACCATTCAGAACATGGTAGCAACCAAATAGACAGAACAGTGAAGAAACCACTCAGAATACCCTAGTAACTACCCAGCACAACATAGCAACCATATAGCAAAACTGTGGTGACCAAACAGAACAGCATAGAAACCACCTAGAACAACCTAGCAACCATGCAGAATGTGGTTGCAACCATATAGCAACAATGTAACAAACAGGACAGCAGAGAATAACTTAGAAATCACCTAGAACAATGTAGCAACCTTGCAAAACATGGTAGCAACCCTATAGCAACGAACATATACAGAACATCAGAAAATACCCTAGCAACCACCTAGGTCAACCTAGCAACCATTCAGAACACGGTAGCAGCCATATAGCAACAACATAAACAGAACAAAAGAGAAACCACCTAAAATACCATAGTAACAACCTAGCAACCATACAAAACATGGTAGCCACCCTATAACAACAAAAATAAACAGAACAGCAAAAAATACCCTAGCAACCACCTAGATCAACCTAGCAACCGTTCAGAAAATGGTAGCATATAGCAACAACATAAACAGAACAGAAGAGAAACCACCTAAAATACCCTAGCAACCACCTATAGCATCCTAGCAACCATGCAAAACATGGTAGCAACCCTAGAGCAACAACACAAACAAAACAGCAAAAAATGCCCTAGCAACCACCTAGATCAACCTAGCAACCATTCAGAACATGGTAGCAGCCATATAGCAACAACATAAACGGAACAGTGGAGAACCCACCTAAAATACCATAGTAACAACCTAGCAATCATGCAAAACATGGTAGCAACCCTAGAGCAACAACACAAACAAAACAGCAAAAAATACTCTAGCAACCACCTAGATCAACCTAGCAACAATTCAGAATATGGTAGCAACCCTATAGCAACAACACAAACAGAACAGCAGAAAATACCCTAGCAACCACCTTGATCAACCTAGTAACCATTCTGAACATGGTAGCAACCATATAGCAACAACATAAACAGAACAAAAGAAAAACCACTTAAAATACCATAGTAACCACCTAGAGCATCCTGCAGAGCATGGTAGCAACCATATAGCAACAACATAAACAGAACAGTGGAGAAACCACCTAAAATACCTTAGTAACAACCTAGCAACCACACAAAGCCACCCTATAACAACAAAAATAAACAGAACAACAAAAAATGCCCTAGCAACCACCTAGATCAACCTAGCAACTGTTCAGAACATGGTAGCAACCATATAGCAACAACATAAACAAAACAGAAGAGAAACCACCTAAAATACCCTAGCAACCACCTATAGCATCCTAGCAACCATGCAGAACATGGTAGTTACCCTAGAGCAACAACACAAATAAAACAGCAGAAAATACCCTAGCATCCACCTAGATCAAACTAGCAACCATTCTGAACATGGTAGCAACCATATAGCAACAACATAAACGGAACAAAAGCAAAACCACTTAAAATACCATAGTAACAACCTAGAACAACCTGGCGACTATGCAGAACATGGTAGCAAGCAATGAACATAAACAGAACATCAGAAAATACCCTAGCAGCCATTCAGAACATGGTAGCAACCATATAGCAACAACATAAACAAAACAAAAGAGAAACCACCTAAAATACCCTAGCAACCACCTAGAGCATCCTAGCAACCATGCAGAACATGGTAGCAACCCTATAGAAACAACACAAGTAAAACAGCAGAAAATACCCTACCATCCACCTAGATCAAACTAGCAACCATTCTGAACATGGTAGCAACAATATAGCAACAACATAAACAGAACAGTGGAGAAACCACCTAAAATACCATAGTAACAACCTAGAACAACCTGGTGACTATGCAGAACATGGTAGCAAGCAATGAACATAAACAGAACATGGTAGTGACCATACAGCAACAACATAAACAGAATAGTGGAGAAACCACCCACAATACCCACCTACTAGAACAACTTAGCACCCATGTAGAACATAGTAGCATAGCCATGGAGACCAAACAGAACACCCTGGCAACTGTTGAACAACACCACAACCAAAAAAAACCCTAGTAATGTCCTGCCAAATACTTTTTTGCACCATGACAGTGACTTCTTCTGCAGCAAATGCTCACATTTTCTTGCTAGATAGATTATTAAGCTAGAAATAAAACTCTAGTTTACTTTATGAGGACATCACCAGATAACTGTGAAGAAAGAGAGAGAGAGAGAGCATGATAGATGAAGTAGGGAGGTGCTGGAAGAGCGAACGAGAGATAAGAGAGAGAGAGAGCGAGAGAGAGAGCGGTGCCTGAGGAACACTCAGACAGAACAAATGAGCAGCCGCGGCTCGACTCCCGCCAGAGACGCTGATATCGGCACGCCGGAGAGAGCTGCTTCACCAGGAGTCAGATTACAACCAGAGAGGATCAGCGCACTCTGAGACACACGGCTGAGGACGGAGGTGCGAGAGTAAGACCGAGAGTTTCTCTGAAGTGGGATCTCAGTTCACACACAGACAGAGTGAGACGGACAGAAAACTAGCGAGGTGTTGTTGCAGTCCTCGTGGTCGCGGTTCCCCACATGCACAGATGAGATCATGGATTCACTCTTGACGGCAGCGGTGCGTGGGGACGCCTCGGGTCTGGACGCGTGATGACCATGGAAAGCATGTTTATCGGTAAGTCGAGTCAGTTTGAAAGTCTGTGGTTGTGTCTTCCGGGCTTCCCGTCTGGCGTTTCACAGCGGGGGTTTCTCGTAGGGACATCAGAGGGGCGCCGCTCGCGTGCCTCACCAGACACCTGATTTGTTGCGGTGGAGTTTAGCAGGCGCCGAAAGAGCGTGAAATCGTGAGCTACAACAAAACTGAAGGGATTAGGAGATTTTAGGAAACGTGTGACTCTGGGTCTCAGCATGTTTTCTGGAAATGAAGCTTCCTGCTGAACGCAGGAACGGGAACAGAGCTCACCGCAGGAGATACAGCAGATCTGTTGCTCTGAGGTGAAGCCAGTGCATTAGATGGAGTTTTAAGTCATGTTTTTTTTTTTTATCAGAACAAGTATTAGAATTGTTAAATGACATGAACATGAACTTTTAAGACGTTAGGTTTAAATTTGAATGAATGCAAAAGCCAAAGTTTGCATTTTTTAAAATGCTTTTTATAATTTTTATCAACTTTTTTTGCAGCCCTGCTGCAGCAAGTATTTAAAAAAAAATAAGGCAATTACTATTTCTAAGTAATGCATAATTATAACTTTTTTATAATAGTGTTATTTGAAGTATAGTATGTTACTCTGCTGCTTAACATGTCGCACCATATCTACACCAGATGCAGGTGGCGTTCCATTATGCACGGCCACTAAATCGCTCACAAACCCGTGTGCACTGGAAACCTTGTTTCTGTTTTTCGTATTGTATATTACACAGACAGTTTTTCAGTTATTCTTTATTTACGCATAGTTTTTACTATGCATGTTATTTGTTGTCTATTTAAATAAATTCCAACTTAAATCAGACATCTTGATGTTTTTGGTCCCTGATGTGCAGCTTTGATGCAGTAGTTGATAGGTTGTGATGCAACACCTGTCCTGTCCGGTGTAGACACGGGTTGTGTGCCAAAATCTAGCGAGCAGCCTACGTAGGCAGCATTTTCAGGCATCACAGGTGCAAAAGCAGGTCTGGAAGATTGCAGCTTGATACTTGGTCTAATTCTAAAGCAGCATTGCATGCATCATGAGCAGTGAATGCAATCCCACAATGCATTGCATTGAGCTTGGTGTCCAAGATGGCAGATAAGGCATATGCATATAATTCAAATGAAACCAAAGTTTGATAAAAATGAAAAAATGTACTATTTTACCCAATGTTTATTATTTATTACAGTGGCATATTAGAGTATTGCATTGCGTTCTGGGTTTACTTCCAGAACAAAAATTTACAGATAATTTACTCACCCCCTTGTCATCCAAGATGTTCATGTCTTTCTTTATTCAGTCGATAAGAAATCGTGTTTCTTGAGGGAAAAAAAATCAGGAATTATCTCCATATAGTGGACTTCAATGGCTCCCCCCTGTTTGAACGTCCAAAATGCAGTTTAAATGCAGCTTCAAAGGGCTCTAAACGATCTCACCCGAGGAAGAAGGGTCTTATCTAGCAAAACAGCAAAATTAACAATTTATGTACTTTTTAACCTCAAATGCTTGTCTTGTCTAAGTCTGCCTGAACTCAGTTTTTTTCTGGTTCAATACATTTAGGGTATGTTGAAAAACTCCCATCTCATGTTATTCCCTAACTTTAATATCATCCTACATTGCTGCAGAAATACCGACCCAGTGTTTACAAAGTGAATATGCAAAGAAAATCAAGCGCCCTTCACAAAAGAAGGTAAAACAGCGATGTAGGATGATTTTGATGTTGAAGAAGAAAACGAGACGGGAGTTTTTCGACATACCCTAACTGTATTAACCCAAATTACAAAGACTATGCATGTGCATTGCAGAGATGAGACAAGATGAGCATTTCAGATTAAAAAGTATATAAATTGTCAATTTGTTTTGAAAATGACTGATAGTTTTGCTAGATAAGACCCTTCTTCCTTGGCTGGGATCGTTTAGAGCCCTTTGAAGCTGCTTTTAAACTGCATTTTGAAGTTCAAACTTTGAGGCACCATTGAAGTCCATTATATGGAAAGAAATCCTGAAATGTTTTCCTCAAGAAACATAATTTCTTATCAACTGAAGAAAGGGGGTAAGTTAATTATCTGTAAATTTTTGTTCTGGAAGTGAACTTATTTAATAAAATGCTACCCAGAGTGCTGCCTATGAAGGGATCTCACTAGGTTTTGGAACAGACCCTGTGTAATGGTTACCTATAAGGGGCCATTCACACAGAATGGACCTCATTTATTAATCTAACGTAGAAACCAGCGCAGATCTGTGCGCACAAATCAACTTACGACAGAGTTCTCGTGTGATTCATGAAACATTCGTATGCCGCCAATCCCGTTATACGAATGATTGTACGTTGATAAATGTGGCGGCTGAAAACAATCGTCATTTAAATATCACACCCCTAAAGACACCCCGATTTAGAAGCCTTGCCCCTAGAGTTTACGACACAGAGAAACAAAACCCGGCCAAAAAGAGTAAGTAAATTGATCTTACTCTAAAAACACCCTTTGACCTTATATTTGCAAACAATAGCATTAATTTATACAGCTTGCATGTTAAATACCAGTTAATATAACAACACATTTATAAACATTGTAGCCTATTTAGTTCTCCTTAATCCACAACAAACCCTTTAAATTGAACAGTATTACAGAATAAGAATGAAAAATGAGTAGCTATAAAATTTTATATTAAACTATAAAATAAAACAAATTATGCTAGCGAATACAGAAACGAGCTAAAATGAATAAATGTGTAAAGGGAAACTGAACGGCATTGGGCTCACAAGCCTCTCTCTTCGACATCTAAATGTTTCCATTTTTTGCCATGTAACATTTGGTTGCTAAACTATTATCCATGATGTTGTTGAAATACAAAATAAAAAAAATAAATAAAAAATGTTTAGACATAAAAAATAAAAAAAACTATCATCCATGATGTAAACAAATAAAATGCATTAAGAGTGTCACAAAAACGAAAGTGGCCTATACTTGTCGCAGAGATTTTTTTTTTTCTTTTGCTAATCTGTTAATTATTTAAGATGAATTTATTTATTTAGCCCTATTTATTTTTCTCTGTTTACCGAAGTGCAGCAGGTGGGTGATGCAACAATGTGCGAATCCTTAGTTTGTTCATTTTATAAATGAGGCCCAGTGTATTGTCCCTTTTGTTTTTCTGTATTAACACACTTTAGGTGAACATCTTTGATGTTACGTTTGCATTTCTCAAATGCGGCAAGTTAAAGAAGTTAAGCATTTAAAAAACGTTTTTTCCCTATTCCGCTGCCTGCGTCTTGCATCGTTCAAAGCGAAAACAAAACAGTATAGGCATTTAGCATTTTCATACACTGCAGACCTCCAGGGCTAGAATTTGAGCAATCACACGGGTGCCAATTGGGATCAAATCGGTGTTGGTTCTGGTACAAAAAGGTCAATAAACTCTCTTAAATAGACTCCTTTTACAAATCTCTGAAATAGGCTGTTGGACTCATGTGGCTTTAGAGCAGTGCGGATCTTGTTGTGATGTGGGCGATGACAGCGGAGACTGCAGTGTGGTTAACCCCAGATATTTATTTATTTGGTTTATAACCTCAGATTGCAAAGCACATGGCTGGTGCTTCCTGACCACTGCTAGTTGGGAGTCAACTGTAATCAGCTTTACATGCAATATGTACAAGCATGCTTTTTTTTATCGAGGCTTATAATTCTTCACTTAAGTGATGAATCGTACTGAATCCAGTGCACAGAATCGCAACTGGTCCTTAATGGAATGTGCAAAACAACTTTATGAACTCCATCTGTGGCATAATATATTGACTCATCCCTCAGTTTGTCAAAACAAACAAAAATTATGTTTACAGGGATGCACTTGCAATGGAAGTCTAAGATGTGAGGTGTTCCAGAGGGATTCAGAGCAAAAACGTGTTGAAGCACTGTGCATGTTTATTATTTGGGCCGTTTAGTTGTCTCAATCATCCTTTTAGCAGTGGGACTACTTGTCTGGATGAACGTCTGGTTATCGACGTAATTCCTGTGGGTGGATTTTCTGTTAATACATGAAGCAGTGTCCAGTCTGTCTAATGGTAGAATTCTTAATTTGAGAGATAGATGTCTTGTAATCAAGTATCCGGTGGATGTTTTTTTTTTTATTGCTAATCAGTTATCACTTTGGTGCTTTTTCATTTTTTGACTTTCCAGATCATTTTAAAGGGACAAAACATGTAGCCTCAAAGCATGTTTGCGTAAATTATTGTAAACATTTAATTCACAAAAAAAACAATTTATTTATTTATTATTTATTAAAAATGAGAAATTAAAAATATTTGTGTTAATACAAATAAAAGTATTATTATTATTAATAATAATAATAATTATTATTATTATTATTTTGTAAACTTAATGCAATGCAATTAATTTTCAAACATATTATTTTTTATTAATATTATTATTATTATTATTATTATGTATAGAATGCGCAGCTATTTTTCAATGGATGTCTTTCTTTTCAGCAGTATAATGGTGTAGTTATGACATCTACCATCAGTGGGGGCAAACTGTGCATGCTATCCAGCTAAACCTTGATTCCATAAATATTGTATAACTTTGCATGTTTTGTTGAAACATGCTGTTTTGTTGGTCTTGCTGCTTTACTTTTGATATTTGTGTGTTTTTACTGTTTATCCTAGTGCAATACCTCCAAGACTTCCTTTGTAAGTGCATTGCTGTAAATAATGCAAGATTGTTTGCTTGTTTTCGACCTGAAGGACTCAAAATTGTTGTATTGATCTAATCTTGTGAATATTATACACTCTTAGGATGAGTTTTGACTGACAGTCCAGCAGGAGAGATTCTGCTGTGTTTTAAGTGCAGGTGTGTGTGTTTTTTGTTGGAGATCTAAAGGGACATGGAAAGAAAGCAGACTGGATCAAGTCTAGGAGAATCCTAGTGACGGGCAAACAGAGCGGATGTGATTAATTATTTACGTGCCATATTTGTCCTCCAGACATCATTTTTTCTCTCAGTCAGCAGCGCTGCGAGCAGCAAGTGCTGTTTTAAGATGATGGGCACATCTGAACAGAGATATGGAGACAATGCTACAGGCAGTTTCTCTGACACACACACACACACGCACACACTCTCTCTTCTCTCCCCTTGGTTTTTATTACTGCGATCGGATGCAGCAGTGGGAAGCGGTGCGTGTTTAGCAGTGTTTCACAGAGCCGGTGGGTGCTGATAGAGTCAGTGAGAACTGGAACAGGTGGGTGAGAGTAAAGTCAAAGGTCATGCTTGGATTCAGGGTTTTGAAAACTGCAGTCTTTTCAAACATGTTGGGTTTCCTTTGCATCCTCTCCAGTTCACAATATATACACTAGATATTGCATTTATGCATATATGTTGGCTTTTCATTGTAATTTGATATGTCAAATAGCTGTTTTTACATTCAACACATTTCCGTCCAGTGTTTTTATGGACATTTTAGATTATTGCATAAACAAATGCTGTGGGGAAGCACTTAGGTTGGAATAACATTTTGCAAAAACACATAAAAAATGTATGCGTTCGCTTGAAGAGAACCTTTTTTTATTCTGTAAGACGTTAAACATGTTTACCAAATAAATTCCTAGATGCAAAAGCATTAATAGGTAATTGACTGGTAAGAATCGCACAAGGAAATCATAAAGATCTAAATTCCAGATAATGAACTGTATGATAATCTAAGTCAAGTCATCTTTATTTATATAGTGCTTTATACAGATACACAGAGTGTTAAAGCAGCTTTACAGTGTCAAACAGGAAAATAGTGTGTTGATAATGCAAGAGGACGGTTCAGTGATGGTTCAGTGATGTCATCATCTCGTTCAGTTCTCTTCCAATAGTGTCTGTGCAAAAAGCCAACTAAGCAATCCAAAAGCGACAGAGGCACAGAACCAAAACTCCATCGGTGTCAGAAATTGAGAAAAAACATTGAGAGAAACCAGTGATGTTGCACATCAGATTGCGTTTGGTTTTGTTTTTCGATTTTCTGTTCTGATTAAATTGACCTGGAGCTTTACTAACAGTGGTCTTCTTAAGACAGAAGTTAAAACATTCTTAAGAGAAATTCCAAAAATGTACAATTTTTGAAACACTCAACTTCTCAAATCTTAAGAAAAAAAAAGATTATATAGCAGTTCTTGAAGACTTGTTAATCGACTCAAAAACATCTCTCAAAGTTGTCTTTTGTCGCTGTCTGCAGATTACCTTAAAGCAGGGGTGTCAAACTCAGTTCCTGGAGGGCCGCAGCCCTGCACAGTTTTGTTCCAACCTTGCTCCAACACACATACTATGCAGTTTTCAAATAAGCCTGAAGGACTTGATTAGTTGGATCAGGTGTGTTTAATTAGGGTTGCATCTAAACTCTGCAGAGCTGCGGCCCTCCAGGATCGGAGTTTGACACCCCTGCCTTAAAGGAACGCTCCGCTTTTTTTTGAAAATAGGCTCATTGTCCAACTACCCTAGAGTTAAATAGCCGAGTTTTTCTGTTTGGCGGTAGCACTTTTAGTATAGCTTAGCATAGATCATTGAATCCGATTAGACCATTAGCATCTTGCTCAAAAATTACCAAAGAGTTTCGATATTTTTCCTATTTAAAACTTGACTCTTCTGTAGTTACATCGTGTACAAAGACGAACGAAATATGAAAATTTGTAATTTTTTTAGGTCAATATGGCTAGGAACTATACTCTTATTTTGGTGTAATAATCAAGGAACTTTGCTGCCGTACCATGGGTGCAGCAGGCGCAGCCGTCAACTCTACACAAACAGCATAGAAAATTGCAACTTTTCATTTTCCGTCAGTCTTAGTACACGATGTAACTACAGAAGAGTCAAGTTTTAAACAGGAAAAATATCGTCATTATATATGGTCATTTTTGAGCGAGATGCTATCGGTCTAATCAGATTCAGCTATGTTAAAAGTGCTACCACCAGACCCAGAGATTGGCTGAATGTTTTTGAAAACGGTAAAACTCAACTGTTTAAAAAAAAAAAAAAAGCGGAGCGTTCCTTTAATAATCAAAATAAGCAGGCGCCTCATGCGAGATATATATATATATATATATATATATATATATATATATCTCACAATGAAACATATTTATTTAAATAAAATATATATATATATATATATATATATATATATATATCACAATTATATATATATATATATATATATATATATATATATATATATATATATTGGAATATTGGAAAATATAAAAAGTTGTGTTCCAAATTTGAGGTTGATATCACAAAATGATGAACTTTCAGTAAAATTTTATTGGAACGCAGTACCAAATGCTTCCTCAAGAAAAATTTGCTCCCCATTAATTTCCAGTGCAGTTATTTTTGAACTTGAATGTGAAACGCTGCTTTTAAAGCCTTAACAAATTTTGTATCATTCTGATGAAAAAAAAAAAAAATACAAATAAATAAAAACATAGAGGTTTTTGGTCAAAAATGACTGAAGAGCACACCAGAGGGTTGAGAATAAAATTATGCTATTTTTCTTACTTAAATGTTTTTGGAAAAACAAGATATTCTTAAGAATGTTTTGTCTATCCAACCCCTGTATTATAAGTTTTTTTTTCATATATAACATTTGTCCACCACCATTTCTGTTCTTTGCTAAGTAAGGAGATTCACATGCAGACAGATAATGAGGTGAGGAGAGATGTATAGCGTCGGGAGTAATGCAGTATGCATAAGTGGAGATCGTGGGCATAAGCGGACCATGCTAACCGTTGAACCCTTGACCCCTTTCTGTAAAAGCGTGAGAGGTTGTTTCAGCGCTAAGAGCGAGGTGGTCTCCACAGACGAGAAAGTGCTGAAAATACAGCTCACCGAAAGCAGCGCAGTGACTGACTGCAGGGCAGGGAAGATTGGACATTTTCCACATTACTGTTCTTTGAAACAGAAAACAGAGCCGTAAAAGACTCGCTCTCGCTGCGGGCACGGTGTCAAAAAGCCTCGTAACAATCAAAATGTTCTCATCAACTTAATAAGTCGTGTTCCCTTAAACCCGGGTGACACGCTGCCAACATTGATGTTTTGCCTGTTTGCCTTTTTCCAGAAAGAGGCTTTTGAATGTTGTTGCATCGTGTGCACACAATAATCAAACCTCGTAACGCTTTTCAAAGCCCTGAGGAGATAAAACCCAGATGCTCGGGTCTAAAGACACCCTCCTGGTTAGCGGCGAGAGAGCGGCGGGCGCTCCGGCGCAGTCCCTGCTGTCACTCAGGCCGTGGTTTTGCTTGCATATTTAATTCTGTTTTCTTGTTCAGTGTCTGGCACTGTGACAGCATTCCTTTAGCCTGATGTCGTTTGACATGTCAGAGTCGAGTCGCCGACACGGAGGCCTGAAGTTGACATGCTTTGTCAAGGGAGAACGAAGACGTGCTTGCACTTGCACAAAGGCATGTGGTGCAACAATTTAGGGCTGTAGCAAGGGCGTGTTTTTTTTATTATTCTCTTGTTTTATTATTTCTCTCCTCCCCACAGGCCCAAAGGATGAGAGGAATTAGTAACGTTTTGTTTCGTAATCCCTGTCAAGCTGGTGCAGAGATTGCAAAACTCTCATAGGAAAGGCAAAACGCTGACATTATTTGAGATACGACAGCATGTGACTTCATGTGATATCAAAGCGATCGAATTTGTGGGTTTTTGATCTGAGTTGTTTCTGTAATGGAATCAAATGGAGACTTTTTAAAGTCTCCAGCTTTGTTCTCAGAAAAGTCCTTAATAATCTAATTTCTAGAGTTTTAGAGGAGATCAGGCAATGCAATCATTTTGTCTCCCACAAAAAGAAAAAAACCCTAAGTAGTAATGTAATTTCTAGAGATTAGGAAGAGATCAAAATCATAATATTGAGATCAAGTAGAGACTTTAGAGAAACTCTTACCATTTCCTTACCATCTCAATTCTGAGGGGGAAAAAGACTGATATTTCTGACTTTCTGACTTTATTTCTCAGACGTTGGAACTTTATTTCTTTATATCACAGTTTATATCAAACAGTTTATAGAGTTTATATCACAATTCTGAAAAAAAAAGTCAGAATTGCAAGATATAAGCTTGCAATTTCAAGAAAAAAGTTGTAAGATGCAAACACAATTATGAGGAAAAAAGTCAAAATTGAGAGATATAAACTTGAAATTTCAAGAAAAAGGTAGAATTGTGAGATACAATATTGCAATTCGAGATAAAGTTAGAATTGTCAGATACAAACAGTTTTGAGAAAAAAAAAGTCAAAATTGCGAGATACAAACTTATATAATATAAAACCTTGCAATTTCATAAAAAGAATTGCTCGATGCAGACACAACCCTAAGAAAAAAAGTTAGAATTGTGAGATACAAACATGCAATTTCGAGAAAAAAGTTAGAATTGCAAGACATAAACTTGCAATTTTGAGGAAAAAGTTAGAATTGTGAGATACAGACTTGCACTTTTTAGATAAATTTAGAATTGCAAGATGCAAACACAACTCTGGGAGAGTCAGAATTGCAAGATATAAACTTGTAATTTCGAAAAAAAAATGTTAGGATGGCAAAATGCAAACAACTCTGAGAAAGAAAGTCAGAATTACGAGATACAAACTTGCAATTTCGAGATAGAATTGCAATATAAAAACTTGCAGTTTCGAAAAAAAAGAATTGCTCGATGCAAACACAACTCTGGGAAAGAAAGTCAGAACTGTGATATATAAACTTGAAATCAGTTAGAGACTTTGTCTGAAGTTTCATACTTTTTCCTGAGAAACATGCCTTAATAATCAATTTAAAATTTCAAGGTCTGCGATCAAAAGAAGAGGTTATTTTAAAATAACCCTATGTGATAGAAACATTTCAAAGGAGATCTTATTAATATCTCAGTTGTTTTTCTTAGATAGCAATGAACAAATAGACTTTACCTCGGTTCTCCTGCAGCTCAGATGTTTCTCCTGTGATAAAAAAAAAAAACAAAAAAAAAACTCATGTGTCTGAGTTTCACAACAGATCCAAAAATGTCCCAGTATTGCTTATATCTGCCAAAATAAAGTTTGCAAGAGATCACAATATGAACTCAGACATTTTTCATTTAATTCCCATTTAACCAAATGATTTGAGCTGCTATTCATATTAATCTCCTAGTGTATTTATGTTAGCAATTGTCTCATTTTTGTCAAAAAACAAAACTGATACTTTAATGCAACAAAGGATGAAGTCGCTCCTGAGCAATTCATTTTTCACTAGCATCACATTTCTGGCTTGCTTTGAGATTTTGGTCTTTATTTTATTTTTTTCTCTGGCTTTGTCTTCATTTGGATAGGGAACGTTGTTTCTTTTTCTGGTTGGGTAATGGGATGTGCTGTAAAAATCTGCCTTTCCAACGCCACCCACACAAACACTCGCACTGTAATAAAACAAGCCATTTACTTCTGTTTTCCGCCACTGGATTCTGTCTCTCCCACTTGGACCGGTGTTTGTGTCTACCGCTATTACCGATAGCAGCCAGTCCAAGAGTCTCGGTTTGACAAGCATATTGTTCAAATATTTATAGTAGCCGGAGAGTTTGTTAAAAAGTGAATAATATGGCAGATGGTTTTGAGGAACAGGTACAAAAGTCATGATGTCATCGCTGGCAGTGCTCAGACCCTCAGCGGAGATTTTGCTGCGTGTGGCAAAGAAATGTTCTGGATCATCACGTCTTGCCCGAATTGATCTCGTGAATTGTGCGCTCATTGATTCTGGATTCTGCCAAACTAGGCTGTGTTCCTGCATCAACATCCGTGTTGGTCCTAGAACAACATTCCAATCAATCAGATTTTTAGGGATAGGCCAAAATCCAAAAGTTACTTTGGTTTTCAATTTGCTGCCACGTCTCATGCACAATTCAATCCATTGCAGGCTTATTATAGTTTGCAATTTTAAATTGAGTTTGTCATTTTCAATTTGTCTTTTTTGTTAAGCTTGGTTTTTATTGCTTTTCACTCTATCGTTTAGTTTTAGGTTTGTTTTTTGGTGTGCTACTTTACGTTAAATTTCTCAGTACTGTCTAGTGGCATTTTCATCTTTAATGCAGTTTGTAAAGGTTTTAAGTTTTATAATATGCCATGCATCAAAAACTACAGCTAAAATTATTTTGTGTTTAGTTTTGGTTCATTTTAATTTTGTGCTGGACAATGATTGATCACATCCAAAATAACGTTTTTGTTTACATAATATTTATGTGTGTACTGTGTGTATTTATTATCTATATATTGATTGATATGTTTATGTATTAAATATATTATATACAATATAAATGTAATTAATATAAATATATACATATAAATGCATGGAAACTAGGGCTATTCAAACGATTAATCGCAATTAATTGCATACAAAATAAAAGTATATATAAATTCACACAAATTAATGTATATATTTAAGAGAAATATGTTACTTATGTAAAAAAATATTTGTATTTATATATAATATAAATGATATAAAAATTATAATAAATACATATACTTTTAAATATTTTTTAAATGTATGCATGAATGTGTTTGAATTTATATATCCATAATAATTACACACAGTAAACACATATATTAGGCAAACTCAGACTTTTATTTTGTATGCGATTAATCGCGATTAATCGTTTGCCAGCACTAGTGGAAATATTTTTAAAGTATGTGTATATTATGTATATATAAGCACACACACATACAGTACGTGTGCGTGCTTATATATGCATAATATACACAGTACATACACATATATTATGTAAACAAAACATTTTTTTTGGATGCGATTAATCACAATTAATCACTGCCCTGCCCTATTTTTGAGTCATTGTGCATTTTTGTTGTTATAGTTTTAGTGATAGTGTTATCAGTGTTTTTATTTCAGTGTTTATATTTAGTTAATGAATGCGTTATTAATAAACAGAAATGGCAATAGCAAAAATTAACAAAAATTCCCAAAAATTTTTGAGAATTTATTGGTTGCTTTGGTTTTCAATTTGCTGCTAATTTTAATTTTTTTTCTTTTCATTTCTTTTTAGTTTGATTTTTAGTTTTTTTTTTAGTGTAGTTTTGTTTTCATGCTGAAAAAAATTCTAGTTTATTTTTTGTTTTATTTTTAGTGTTTTAATGTGTTAAATGGTATCATTTACATTTATTTATCAGTGCAGCACAATGTGGTAATTGATAATTAGTGGCATTTTTATGTTTGATACAGAAAGGTTTTTAGCAAGGGAAGTTTATCTATATAGCACATTTCAGTCACAATGGTGATTTAAAGTGCTTTACATAAAAATGAGTTAATATAATCATAAAAATAACAATAAAGAATAATAATAAACAATTATTAAAAAATGTATTAAAACAAGAATAAAAGTACAGTAAAATACGATGTTGGATTTATAAGTTTTGTAATATAGCATATAACAGAAATTAAAGCTGTATATTTTGTTATCTGTTTCATATTATTTGAGTTAACGTTGAAGGGGCTTTTTTAATGTTTAAATGGTTAACAAAATTTTTATTTTATATTTGCAAAAATAAACAAAATAGATCAGAAGTGGGCGGGTCAGGTGGTCGAAGGGGTGGAGTCAAAAAGTAAACAGCATTGATGATGTCATTCAAAGAGGAAAGTTGTTTTAGAAACAGAGCAAGATGTTATATTTTAAAGAAAGATTACCAAAACAATTTGGAACAAATAACACCTGCAACGTGCATCTGGCTTTCACACAGATCAGCCAGTTCACTCGCACAACAGTTTACTCGTTCCAAGGGTCACGCGGATAGCATTGCACGGTTCATTTGGAGAGTTTGGCTACCCAAAAAGCACATAACTAAACAAAACAGCCTGGTTGATGATGAGGAAGGGTAATTTGGCATGCAAATACGAGGGACGTCAGCGCTTCTAAAATAAACGGCTCAAGAAAAACACACTTAATAATTAATCTTGTTCTTTCCAGCAGTTGCACATGTGCTTGAAGTCGCCGTGCATCATCTCATAACTGGATTTCGTGACTTCTCCGTCTCTCTCTTGCTTCCTCAGGTAACGCGTGTCAGAGCGGACTGGTGCCAGCGCTGGTTCGAGCTCCTCTGCCCACTGTGCCACCCTCTTTGGGCATGAAGCACTTCCTTCCCTTCCCTCTGGACAGCGGCTCCACGCTCAGCCTCATTCCCAGCTTCAGCAGCGTGAGTCACACAAACACATTTCTTCTGGAGGTGCTAATGAGGTTCACTCTGTTCTCGTGCTGGCGGTTAGACACGCCGTCCTCCGTGGTTTGAAGAGAGTGTCGCTTGTGATAATTGTCATATGAGTGCTGGTTGTTCTGGGACTGTTGGTTGTGGAGCGGTTTCTGGATTTGTAACGCCAGCTGTTGTTGTAGGCCCGTGTTGTGAACTTCTTAGATCATGTAAACATCTATTGCATAGTCAAATGGATGCGGAAAGTGATTGATGCAGATGTGGCCTATAAATAATAACATTTGAAGCTAAAAGAAGAAGAAAATCTAATTGTCTTCGTTATTTAAGAGAAGTCACGAAGGACATCTATTGAATGTCTTGTTTGTTTCTCATAGACACTGGTGATTCAAAAGAGCTTAATACAATCTCAATTCTAATCAAATGATCAAAATGACCTGAGCTGCTATTTGCATTTGTTTTATAGCTCTGCACTCGTACTGTATGACGCATTTGTGTTTTTTTTTACTTCTCATATGTGATTTTAGTAGAAAGATATGACAAAGTTAAAGTTTAGAGTTTAGAACCCAACTGACCTTTCACCAGAAGTTTGATTGACAGGCGATCTGACCAATCATAACGCCAAATCTCCCATTTAATCCGACAAATAAACCAGATAGGAGTAGATTAAAGTTGTTGGGCCTGAACTTGAAAAATGTTGTTTATTGACTGGGGTGTGCAATAATCACGAAAGAATGATATCTCAATATTTTCTGGGATTTGTATTAGGCAATATTTTGCTGAGCATGCTATTGCCTGGTACTTTGACAGGTTTAGGACTCCCATAGACAGCTGACACCCAAAGCTCCTTCATGTTTTGTGCAGTGATTAGTTTGCAGGTTTAAAAGAAATGAGCTTTTCCAATAAGTTTAACGGAGTGTCTATTTACACTAAGTGCAAATGGCCTGACTTGTTGGCAGAGGCTATTTCCGCTCACTAACGTGTGATTGTTGTAGTCAACACTACAGAAGACGAGTGTTAGGCATCAGCTCCCGTGGTGTAGATAGTAAAGTACGTGCTGTAGTCTTTTAGAGGCAATTGACCCGAGTTCGAATCCACCTTTTGCCAAACTTTTTTCCTCGCATGTGACCCTGGACCACAAAATGAGTCATAAGGGTCAGTTTTTGCAAAATTAAGATTTATACATCATCTGAAAGCTGAATAAATAAGCTTTCCATTGATGTATGGTTTGTTAGGAAATCTGAGGGTGCAAAAAAACTAAATATTGAGAAAATCACCTTTAAAGTTGTCCAAATGAAGTTCTTAGCAATGCATATTACTAATCAAAAGTTATGTTTTGATATATTTACGGTAGGAAGTTTACAAAATATCTTCATGGAGCATGATCTTTATTTAATGTCCTAATGATTTTTGGCATAAATGAAAAATTGATAATTTTGACCCATACAATGCATTGTTGGCTATTGCTACAAATATACCCGTGCTACTTAAGACTGGTTTTGTGGTCCAGGGTCACACATCACATTGGAAAGGCATTTATTTTCAATAAAAATGAAGGAAATAATCAAAAAGTTGAAAATAAAGTACGGGTAGGGTTAGGGTAGGTGTAGGAAGGGCTTTATTGTCCCAACAAGGTGGCATCCATTTAATAATTTGAATTAAAATTATAATTTACACTCAACAGGTTATTGTTGCATACTGTTTTATAATGTACTACGATACTGAGGTGCAGATGATTGCAACTAATCGCAATAAGTAGTATAAATAGTAGAAAATCCTGCTATTTTAACATAGTGTAAATAGAATCTATAGCTATTTGCGCTTAGTGTAAATAGGAAATCGCTAAAAAATACTGCTGTTTCTCACTTAGTGTAAATAGAATAGAATTTTAAATAGATAGAATATTTACCCATTATGGGTTTTTACATTTATAAGGCCAATTTTTTTTTCTAACCATTAAATGTATGCATCATCTTTTGTGTCAAGAAAAGTAAGAAACTATAGGGCTGTTACCAGTCCAGTGAAATCAGAATTTGTGTTTGCAATACCCTGGTGAGAAATAAATATACTAAAATGTATTTAAAATACATGTATTTCATGCTAAGTATACTACAAATAAATTTACGTATTATGTACTTAATAAAAATACCCTTCAGTTGTACTTAGTGTACTGTACTGGTATATTTAAAGGCTGCTAAATTGGAACAACTAATTTTGTACTTAATGCACTTTAATTGTGCCGAAGTAGTGATGAAGTCCAACTAAAGTATATTTGATTGTGCTAAAGTGGAAGTAATGCAGTTATACTTTAAGTACACTTTAAATAATACTGGTCTTTAAATGCAAAATATTTAAAGATCATACAATCCTCATCAACAGTGACATTAAAACATATTTTAGGCTTACTGTGAGGTTGAGACAACACTGATGTGCTCAACAGGATTTACCTGTTTCCCTTAGAAAAAGGTGCCAAAATATTATCTTTAATAGCTTAATTGTTTCTCCTAGACACAAATGGGAGAAGCCTCCCGCTTCTCAGATGTTTCCTTAGAAAAAGACCTCAGAAATCTCACAAGTCTGCTGTAGAATTCAGGAAGAGATTTCAACAATGTCTCAAACTGTGCTCCGATTTGCAAAGATCCCACAGTCTACAATCAAAAGCCAGAGACCTCACTATGACCTCATATTCTCCTGTATATCAGTACTGTATGTCTTATTTCTCCTAAAATGTTTTGAGACGATGTGAGCTCCCTCTTAAGTCAACCGTACCCGCAATTTCCATTTATTCTCCTGAGCTTTAAAAGAGCAGCCTCTGAGTAATCGAGCTATCCTCTGGGAGCACTTTTTGCTGCATTGCTTTGGGTTTTTGTCAGCATGAGAAATACATTTTTGCAAGATGCTGGTGTGGCACTAAAGCACTCATCAGCGCTCACCCATCACGGCACCAACAGATGGGAACCTCTCCGATTATTCGTGCGTGTGCTAAAGTCTGAAAACGCACAACAGACAGGCCGAGTTGTCCTAAGACGGCGTATCGCTGGGAGGGAATTTGGCTGGAGGGACGGGTGAACTGGCTGGACCTGCGTTTGGAAACTGGAGTGTGGGATTTTTCAAACATGCTGGTAACAGATGCATGCATGTGGAGCAGAGAGGCACAGTCGTGCATCACAGAAGAGTTTAGTCATACGCACTCGCACACACACTCTTGATAGCGCTTCAGAGAGAGGCAGCGATGGTCGCCAAGGCTGACATTTGCTCTGGATCCCTAATCTGTATTTAACAGACTTTTCCTTCAATAATGAGTTGTGCATTGGCCATCCTCTGGAGCCGGTAATCTGATACTAGATTAACTCACAGTAATCTCTCTCTCGCTCGCTCTCGCTCTTATGTTTTGTTGGCGAAGCTCGCTCTGATATTGAATTCCAGAGTTGGCTTGATCAGGGTTGTAAATGTGTTTATGTCTCATTCTTTTGTTTTTTTTTGCTCTGTGTGCTTTTGCACGTGGCACAGATGCAACAGCGGTTTGTTTTTGCTGTTCTTGAGTGCAGCAAATCTGCATGAAAATGCATTGTAGATTGCATTGGACAGTTCAAATTAATATATGAAATGCAAACAAAAATACAGAAAACAATAAAGCATGCTTCTCCAATGTTAAAGGGATAGTTCACCCAAAAATGGAAATTCTGTCAGATTTTACTCACCGTTTATGTTGTTTCACATCAATATTATACTGCTTGCATACTACACTACCAGTCAAAAGTTTTTGAACAGTAAGATTTCTAATGTTTTTTTGGAAGAAGTCTCTTCTGCTCACCAAGCTTGCATTTATTGGATTTAAAGTTCAGCAAAAACAGTAACATTTTGAAATATTTTTACTATTTAAAGGGGTCATTGGATGCTAAGTTCTCTTTTACATGTTGTTTGCTCATTAATGTGTGTTGGCAGTGTATGTACACATCTACCCTATAATGATAAAAATCCATGCAGTGGTTTTTAATTAATCTGTAAAAATAATATCCTCTTTTTCAAAACGAGCCATTCTCAGATGCCTGCCGGTGTGACGTCACACCCACAGAGGCCGCTCCCACGATAGTTGATTGACATGAGCGTCTTACCTCAGATCAGCTGTCACAGTCCGCCCTCTTTGTTTCGATGCCGGAGCAGGGATGTAAGTTAGACAAGAATATCTCAGATTGAGCGATTGAGGTGTTGTGTGGCTGGACGTAATAATGAATGTAGTGGTCGTCATTTACTCATTTAATAATGTGCTAGTTAGCAAGTTTAGCGGCTAAATGCAGTTAAAGTAAACAGAGTCGTCAATCCACAGAGAGAAGAGAGGGGCGGGGCGAGCAGAGCTCATTTGCATTTAAAGCAGCCTTGACCAGAATGAGTTGCTCATTTTGAGAGCTCATTTTGGCAAGGTAAAAAGGGTGTTTTTTTACACTACCATTAAGAATTTTTAATCAAAGTATATTATAGACTTTTCATTAAGACCCTAAAGAATCATATCAACTTGTGGAAAATGGGCATCCGATGACCCCTTTAAAAGAACTGTTTTCTATTTGAATATATTTTAAAATGTAATTTATTCCTGAATTTTTAGAATCATTACTCCAGTCACGTGATCCTTCAGAAAGCATTCTAATATTCTAATTTGCTGCTCAAAAAACATTTATTATGTTGAAGAGTTAAGTTGAATTTTTTCAGGTTTCTTTGATGAATAGAAAGTTCAGAAGAACAACATTAATCGGAAATAGAAATCTTTTGTAACATTATAAATGTCTTTATTATTACTTTTGATCAATTTAAAGCATAAATATATATATAATGTTACAAAAGCTTTTTATTTCAGATAAATGTTGATTTTTGGGATCTTTCTATTCATCAAAGAATCCTAAAAAAAATTACTTTTACTTTTTTTCTACTTTACTAAAAACTCTTTTAAATATTGATAATAATAATAATAATGATAAATGTTTCTTAAACAACAAATCCGCATATTAGAATGATTTCTGAAGGATCATGACACTGAAGACTGGAGTAATGATTCTGAAAATTTAGCTTTGATCTCAGGAATAAATTACATTTTAAAATATATTCAAATAAAAAGCAGTTATTTTAAATAGTAAAAATATTTCACAATATTACTGCTTTTGCTGTATTTTGGATCAAATAAATGCAGGCTTGATGAGCAGAAGAGACTTCTTTAAAAACATGAAAAATCTTACTGTTCAAAAACTGTTGACTGGCAGTGTGCTTACTGCATATTGTGTAGTATGCATTAAATATTACATTTGAAACTAATTTTCTGCATGTGTAATTTGGCAAATCGCCTCTAGTTATAATCTTGTAAATTAAAAAATAGGGTTATTTTGCAGTTTTAATCCAAATTTGCACAATAATAAACTGACATTAAATAGACTTATTATTTAATGAATTTACAGCAAAACATGCATCACAGTTTCACTTGATTGATCCTAAAACCTACTTTAAATTAGAGAAAATCAAATATAAGAGTCATTTAGTTAAATCTTATTTCCTTACTGAATCAGCTTGGATGGCTCAAATGCTTAAGCCTGAAAGTCTATAAATTGGATTTATTCATAGTTGGTTATAGGTTTAGATTTCTCTTTAATATCATAAGTTGTGTTCGTATTGCTGTTGTTGAGCTTTTTGATCCAAAAAGTGTAGCGCTGTTTTCTCATCCATGTTCATTATTGCGAAATCCACTTGTGTTATGTTATTACTTCTGTCTGCTTTCCATGTGGCTTTGTAGCATGACACTAACAAAGCCACGCTGAATAAAAGAAATATAACCTGATTAGTCATAGTTTAGTCATGTTGTTTCCTGTAGGAAACACTGGTGTTCGCTCATCTCAGATTTTTGTGTCATGATGGACTTGAGCTGTTTCAGATGGAGCGAGAGGTTTTCGCTGTGTTCTCAGGAAACAGTGAGGTCAGATCTATAGCTGGCTCTCAGAGGCGTGTTAAACATTCACTGGTTCAGAATCGTAAACACAAAGGAATCTTATAGGATATGACGGCAGGGATTTTCCAACACTAATATATGTTAACAGCAATTTTACAAGGCTAGAATGATGTACACAGTTTTTTCCAAATAATGTATATAAAGAAGCCTGTAATGTACGTGTGAAGCCATATAAATCGGCTTATGTGTGAGCAGAACTAATTTAACATTGAAGTGACTTTGCCAAATTGATATGATGTGTAGTTACATATGGCAAATACACACAAAATTGGTCTATAAAACTTGTTTTTCTTCCAGGGTTTTTGTTTTGACTAGCTGTGAACACAACAAGCGATGCATGACAAAACATTGAGGCTGATTGGAAGTGAATAATACCATACTGCATGCTGCCTAGTATAAAAAAAAACCCCCAACCAAACAAAAAAACAACAAAACAAAACAAAACAAAACAAAAAACAAAAAAAAAACAAACAAACAAACAAACAAACAAAAAAAAAAAAAAAAAAAAAAAAAAAAAAAAAAAATATATATATATATATATATATATATATATATATATGTATATATTAAATATGATGTTGTTGTTATATATAATATATTTATAATTTGGTAATAGTTTTTTCTAATAATTTTATTTTTGTTCTGAAAATTTTTAAATACTTGATAGTGCAAACAATATTAATACATGAAAATGCCAAACATTTTAATACTTAAAAACAGCATTATTGAATACTTAAACAGTGTATTTTTTTTTAATTAAAAAAAATTATTAACATTTAATGTTAACATTTATTAGCAGTAATTTATTAGCATAATTTTAAAAACATTATTAGTATTAACATTAATATATGTAATAATATCCAAACAATATTAACAATGAAAATGTCAAAAAAAACATTATACTTAAAAACAGTATTATTGAATACTTAAACAGTGTATTTTCTATATTTAAAAAAATTATTAACATTTTTATATTAACATTCATTAACATTAATAATTTAAAAAATATTATTCTTGTTAACATTAATATATGTAACAATATCCAAACAATATTAATAAATGAAAATATTGAAAAAAAAATGTATGCTTAAAAATAGTATTACTGAATACTCAAACAGTGTATTTTTTATACTTCAAAAATTAACATTTTAATATTAACATTTATTAACAGTAATAATTGTACAAATATAATTCTTATTAATATGAATAGATGTAATAAAATCCAAACAATATTAATATTTGATAGTCAAAAAATGTTAATACTTACTTAGTATGTATTGAATACGTAAACAGTATTTTTTGTTTAAAAAACGTATTAACATTTTAATATTAACATTCATTAATATTAATTTAAAAATATTAATCTTATGAACATTAATATATGTAATAATATCCAAACAATATTAATACATGAAAATGTCAAAAATTGTAATAATTAAAAATAGTATGACTGAATACTTTAGATAGATAGATAGATAGATAGATAGATAGATAGTCAAGTCAAGTGCATTGCATTATGGGATACAGTTGTGTGTTCTGCAGTAGTAATGCAGAATGCTAATCTGAACATAGCTCTGATTTTTACATTTTCCACAGTATTTCACTATTTTGACTGCAGACAAAAACAACGCTGCAGACGTGTGGCATTGCGCCTGGTTAGTAATACATTTAGACACAGTTATGACTCTCTAGGTCGTAATGCGATATAAAACGGGGCTACTAGGTCTGATATGAAAGTTATGAAACATCAGGCAGGAGTTTTTGGAAGACTCGAGTCTCAGGTGGACGTGGAATCCAGGTGGATTAGGTGTATCTGACGCAGATCCAGCGAGGAAAAGTTAAGCAGTGCTTTTAAAGCAGAGGTCATATGAGGGCAGAAGATAAAATCATAGCGGTATTATGCATTTCAGAGCCATGCAGAGGCAAAATTAAGTCCAGTTTTCTGCATACTGCTCTCTTCAGAGGCTCCTAGTGAAGAATGACACGCTCAGGGTGTGTCTGAAAAAAAGAGATGAGAGTGAATGAATGAGGCTGAACAGTTTTCTGTTAAGCCCCACAAAAATACCATTTATCTTTCCTGAAGTCTGCATTTGTCTGCGAGAAACAATACAAACTCTATTTCCCCTGTAGAGAAGTCTGCGCTGCGCTATTGATTTCTTGGTGGAAAATTGCTCCGGAGTGGAGCGCTGGGAGTGACACATGGGCCTCAATGCCGGCTGCTCGCCCTGCCGTACCGCAACCTGTTATCGGATGAACGCGCAGCCGGACGGAGCCTGTTTTTCTCTGTTGCGTTAAATTGTGGGTTTGTGAGTTGATGGAAAGCAAATAATTAATTCAGTCAAAATTAATTTGTAAACTGCTTTTACATGATGTTAATGTTTCTAATGTCTTCATATTTTCGTGCCTTGAGAGCAGATGAGAGTTGGATGATTATATATAGTTACACATGTCAAAATAATAATAATAATGATAATAAAATCAGGTTTAAAATCAAAAGTAGATTATTAAATATGATTGCACAATTAATCAAAACAAAAATGAAACCACCAAATGGCTTAATGTGATTTATTAAATCTCTCAAGTTGCTGATAGCACGCATTTGGAAATGCAACATGCTTTATATTATTTTTTAAATGTGATAAATAAATAAGAATGAAATATGATGAAATATTGGTAAATATTTTAGATTTTTATGCCAATATTTTATTGCCATTTTCATTTATTTAAAATCATTTATATATAATTTTATAAACATTTCTAAAATATAAAATTGTTTTGTTACTATTTAAAAACTAATTAATTTTTTTTTACATTTTAATAAGATTTTAACTTTTTATATTTTTAAATTATTATTAATATTGTTTGTTTGTTGTTGTTGTTGTTTTATATTTGATAAATAATTATTATTATTATATTTTGTAAAATTATATTCTTTTTATTTAAATAATTTTAGTTTTTTCATATTTTTATTTTATTATTATTTTATATTATTATATTATTATAATATATATTTATATAAAATCAGGTTTAAAATCAGAAGTACATAATTAACTATGATTGCAGAATTAAACCAAAACGAAAACACCAAATGGCTTAGTGTGATTTATTAAATCTAATAAATATAAATTATTTTATATTATCTTTAAAAATGAATGAATGAAGGAAGGAAGGAATTAATTAATTAATTAATAATATATTTATAACAAATATAAATTATTTTATATTATTTTTAAAAATGAATGAATGAATGAATGAATGAATAAATAAATAAATAAGAATGAAATATTGGTAAATATTATATATTTCTATGCCAGTATTTTATTGTCATAAAAATTATTTTTAAATATTCATTTATAATATTTATATATAATTTTATAAACATTTATAAAATATAAAATAATATACGTAATTATTATTTTATATTATATTATTATAAACCAGCCAAAAGCCACCTCAGCTAAAAATTAGATAATGATACCGAGTGAATGCTTTTGACACATAGTATACGTCCATCAAATACTTGTACTTCAGTCTCAGTAAATCCCAGCCTCAGCTCAATTACAAGTGACTTACATAGAAACCTAGGAGTCTGATTAAAATGCTTATTTTAAAGAAAAATGTCAGAGGCTTTTGCATCTGAACTCTTCATATATATATATATATATATATATATATATATATATATATATATATATATATATATATATATATATATATATATATTATAAATTTTTTTTTAATTTAAATCATTTTAGATTATTTTAATATTTTATATTTTATTATTATGTTATTTTTTTTATATTACATACAAATGTGCTGTTTATTTAATTATTAAAATAATATCTCAGGGGGTACTTTAGGAAAACAGTTTATCTCAGTGTGGGAATGTGGGAAAGTGGGAATCCCTACATTTGGCTAACAAATAAGCTGAAGGAATAAGGTGTGTGTGTGTATGTGTGTGTGTGTGTGTGAGTGAGATGGGGCGTGTGTCATTTAAAGTTCTTTTTGGAGCTGCCGCGATGTAAACAGACACACGCAGCTGCGCTGGTTTCTCATTCCCACCCTGTTCCCTCTCTCACGGTGATGCTTTGTTCCCTGGTGATCTGCCAGTGGCCTCTCCCTGGTGGAATGTGCTGATAATATCCCGGCTTTTTACACCGTCGTTCTCCTGCCAGTTTGTCTGCGCAGCTGAGCATAATATACTGCATTTTGATTAAAACAATTTGTGCTTTTGCAGATGCTGAATCGCTGGGAGAGCGGAGATGTATCAGAGCCCGGAGGGGGTTTAGTTGGCTAAATTGAAACGTCTTTCAAACTCTGACATATTCTGTGAGCCTTTTTCCGTACACACGAAGCATTCCTCGGGGTCTGAATCATCTGTGCTGTTGTTTTCAGTGACCTCAATGCATGAATGAAACCGGTATTGCTTTTTTTGTGACACCCAGCAGAATCATTCAGTGTCAGAAGTCTGCGATGTCACGATAGATCAGGTTTGACGGCGTGCAGCGTACATTTACCGCTGTCACATTGGTACGTTTCATGTTTGAAACTACCAGCTGCTGACCTGAAGTGGGTCATACATGCTGGGAGGGTAATTGCTCTCTGAAATTCAATCTAACACCACCATGCTTACTTTTCAGGTGTGTATGACTTTGACGGATATTTTTGGATGTTTTCCTGCTTGCTTCGATTTCACCCTCCTCCAGACGCTCCCAAGTTTCTTTTCACTTCGTGGTTTTGGGTTCAAACCACAGCGTTCTTGCATCATCAACACTTTCAGTTAAAGGAGAAGTTCAGCCAAAAATGAAAATTTGCTGAAAATGTACTCGCCCTCAGGCCATCCAAGATGTAGATGAATTTGTTTCATCCTCAGATTTGCTGAAATGTAGAATTCCATCACTTGCTCACCAATGGATCCATTGCAGTGAATAGGCGCCATCAGAATGAGAGTCCAAACAGCTGATAACAATAATTCACAAGTAATTCACACCACTCCAGTCCATCAGTTAACATCTTGAGAAACCAAAAGCTGCAAGTTTGTAAGAAACAAGTCCATCATTAAGGCGTTTTTTTAAACTTCAAACTGTTCATCTGTTCAACTCATCTGATCTAAATCAGGAGAGAAATCTGCACAGATCAAGCACCATTTACAAGCCAAAACAGCTCTAAACAAATATGTGGGTGGATTATGATGTGAGAAACAAGAAGAGATGGGCTTTTTTACTGAAGGAAGCGTAATTATGGATTATCTAATGGTATTTTGGCCAGAAGCAACGGTTTAAAGTTGAAAGGTCTTAATGATAGATTTGTTTCTTACAAACGCACAGCTTTTGGCTTCTCAAGGACTGGAGTGGAGTTTTATGCTTTTATCAGCAGTTTGGACTCTCATTCTGACGGCACCCATTCACTGCAAGGCAAGGCAAGGCAAGTTTATTTATATAGCACATTTCATACACAGAGGTAATTCAAAGTGCTTTACATAAAAGGAAATAGAATAATCATAAAAACAATAATCACAAAAAAGGAAGTAGAACAATCATAAAAACAATGATCACAACAATAAAACAAAAAATGTAAAATGTAAAAACTGATTGATATAATGATTTAAAATGATTTAAAAATTGATTTAAAATAAATTTAAGACAGTTAAAAACAGAAAATGATTATACATAATGCAATCAGTTCGGACGTAGCACAGTGCTCATTCAGTAAATGCACAGCTAAACAGATGAGTTTTGAGTCTAGATTTAAATGTTGCTAATGTTTTAGCACATTTGATCTCTTCTGGAAGCTGGTTCCAACTGCAGGCAGCATAATAGCTAAAAGCAGATTCCCCTTGTTTTGTGTGAACCCTGGGTATTTCTAACTGACTTGATCCTAATGATCTGAGTGGTCTGTTAGGTTTATATTCAGTGAGCATATCTGCAATGTATTTAGGTCCTAGGCCATTGAGTGATTTATAAATGAGTAAAAGTACTTTAAAATCAATTCTAAATGTAACTGGAAGCCAGTGTAGGGACCTGAGGACTGGTGTGATATGCTCAGATTTGCTCAGAATCCTGGCAGCAGCGTTCTGGATGAGCTGCAGCTGTCTAATGGTCTTCTTGGGAAGGCCAGTGAGGAGACCATTACAATAATCCACCCTGCTTGTGATGAAGGCATGAACAAGTTTCTCCAAGTCTTGACTGGAAACAAAACATCTAATTCTTGCAATGTTTTTGAGATGATAGTATGCTGATTTAGTTACTGCTTTGACATGACTACTGAAACTAAGGTCTGACTCCAGAGTCACACCAAGATTCCTGACTTGGTTTTTTGTTGTTTGACCCCTAGCATCAAGGTATGCATTCACCTTAAGAACTTCCTCTTTGCTTCCAAATGCAATGACTTCATTTTTCTCCTTGTTTAACTGAAGGAAGTTCTGGCACATCCAACTGTTAATTTCATCAATGCATTGGCAGAGGGAATCAATGGGGCTGTAGTCATTTGGCGATAAGGCTAGGTAAATCTGGGTATCATCAGCTTAGCTGTGATAGGCAATTTGGTTCTTTCTCATTATTTGACTTAGTGGGAGCATATACAGGCTAAACAAGAGCGGCGCAAGAATTGAGCCTTGAGGGACTCCCCATGTCATGGACGTCCACTTAGACTGATGCTCTCCTATACTCACATAATAACCTCTCCCTTCTAAGTATGACCTGAACCAACTGAGAGCCATCCCAGAAAGCCCGACCCAGTTTTCCAGTCTCCCTAGAAGAATGTTATGATCGACAGTGTCAAACGCAGCACTAAGATCTAGTAGTACCAGCACTGATATTTTGCCAGAATCAGAATTTAAGCGAATATCATTTATAATTTTAACGAGCGCTGTCTCTGTACAGTGATGCGGTTGGAAACCAGATTGAAAATTGTCCAGGTATCCATTTGAGTTTAAGTAGTTGTTCAACTGATTGAAAACTACCTGTTCAATAATCTTGCCTATAAAAGGAAGATTAGACATTGGTCTATAGTTGCTCAAAATCGTGTTATCAAGATTGCTCCTGCAGAGGATCCATTGGTGAGCAAGTCATGTAATGCTACATTTCTCCAAATTTGATGAAGAAACTCATCTATGGTACACTTTAAATGTCTCATTCTACATCCTAAACCTAGTTTAATATGTCAGTTTCAACTGTTTATCACCATATTAAAAATACACTCTAAAAATGCTGGGTTATTTGGCAACCCAGCGCTGGGTAAATATTGGACAGGACACATGCTGGGTTACTTTGACCCAGCTGGTGGGGTTAAATGTTTTTACCCAACATGCTGGGTTGTTTTATTTAAGTCAACTATTGTTTAAAAATTATTATATTGCTGGTTTAAAAGTCTGTATCTCAGCAGCTGGGTTGTTTCATCAGAGACAGGCTCAACTCAGTAGCTGGGTAGAAAAAAAATAACTCAGCGTTAAAAACTACCTAGCACCTGGGTAAAAATATTAAAAACAACCCAATAAAGTGACCCAACAAGCTGAAAAAAATAACCCAGTATTTTTAGAGTGTAAAAATCTATCCAGAACTTTGGTAAAAATATTAACACCAATCCAAAAAAATGACCCAGCATTTGTCCGTGTTGTTGTTTAAGCTTCCAATACACCTGTAAGACTGTAGTTTTATATTTTTAAGCATATTCGGATACATTTTGTAGAGCCCTATGAAATCTGTTTTATTTTTTCCCAAATTCTGTTTTATTTTTTTCCAAATTCCGTTTTTTTCGTTTTAATTTTTCTGGACTCCTTTTTAATTGTTCAGTTAAATTACGTTAATCAAAAAACATGTCTAATTAATTAAAATCATGAAATATTTTATTTTTGCCAACCTTATGTTTTACTGTTACCGAATTCTATGTTCCTAGCATGTCTAATTATTTGAATGCATAAAAACAAGTTTCATTTATTCTTACAGTAGTCTTGTGAAATGTTTATTTTTCTTAGAAATTCTGTTGTGTATTTTCATTTTTTATGGTTATAAAATGAAGGCATAAAGCATTAATTTCATTTATCTTTTAATTAATTTAATGAATTTTTTTTTTTTTTTTGGGAAAATAAATGTATTCTTAAGAAAATTTTGTTTTTCAAGGCACTTTGTGACTTTTCTTACTCCATACACAAAAGTGTACAACTCTGACAAAATCTGATTTCTTTATGGTTTTATATTTTATAATAGTGATTTTGTTTTCAAAATATAGAGCAAAAAGTAGAAAGGAATGACTAATAAGCCAGCAAGTACTCCTTTGCTGCAGTCTTCTGGTTATAATGGTAATTTTATGTATTTATTTAATTTTACATAAGTGTTTGTTTACCACAAAGTGTATTTGGTCATCCCACTAAAAATAGCATTCAAATTGGATAATTTTTGAGCTTTAAAGTGCTGTAAAATGCTTGAATGTCATGCTTGACGTCATGTTTGAATTTCTCTGTCAAAAGGTTCTACAAACCCTGAAATGACTAATGTAATGCATTTGATTATTTCTACCAAAACACGATGGTTATAGTTAGCAATTACTACTTTTGGTTTTCTGACGTACATCAGCACTGTTTATAACCAAGAATTCTGGGCAGAATTTGAAATATTCTCACTAGATCTTTCAGCAGCCTTATTCATTGTGACGAGAAATCAACTTTGGCTCCCGAATAAAGCTGTTAATAAAGCTCGTGCAAGTTGTTTGCGTTGCGGTCTGAGCTGATAAGCGGTCCGCGCTGCGCAGCTCAAACGTAGCGCGGTTTAGTTTCGCTTGCGCTTTCGTTTTCGTTTGCCGTTTGTTTCTCATATGCAACAGAAATGGCAGCGCTTATGAGTTAAACAACGCGGTGGTTGCGCCAGTGCGACCGCTCACAAAAATGAGTCGTAATGGTTGCAAAATACGATAATATGCGGTAGTATCATCGCAAGTGTCACTCGCGCTTCAGTACGAGTAGTAAACAAAACCACACGTCTGTGCCATTCATTAACACAGAGACACGCAGAATTCATATTTAAATAGTCGTTTTGTGGCTTAATATTTACAAATATTAGTCCATATTGTGATTTAATTGAAGTGTAATGACCTACTTTTGATTTATTCATCCAAACTTTGACAAATTTCGTGACATTCCGTGTTAAACTGTAAATTCCATTTTTATGACTGGATTCCGTGATTCCGTCTGTGTTTCCAGCATCACGGAAATCATAGGGCCCTAATTTTGCTTGCGCGTTGAACCGCGAACTCTGACGACAAACAGACTTGCATCCAGATAAACCGCTCTTGTTGGAACATTTGCACGTTTATGTAGTGTTCACCATGCCATGTTTCACTGCTGAAGACGTTTATGCTGTCACGCAAGCCATTTTACACCTGTAACGTAATGAAAGGCCTCCTGCCACTTTAGAGCCTCCAGAGAACCTCACTTAAGTCTTCAAACTCAAGCTTTTCACCGAGATTTATGAGGTCGATGTGAGTTTAAAGAGCGTGGCCTGTTTGAAATGTTAGCCTACAGCCATACTTGCCTTTGCTGTAACGTGGTCACCCTCGTTGCAGTCCCATCTCTGTTTTACATGCAGGTCTACAAGATATATAACCATGTCTCGCTTTCCTTCAGGGTCAAATGGAGTTTCTGACTCGCTGTGTTTACATGCAGCCTGATAATCCATTACTAATCTGACTCGTGGCTCAGCTGAAACGAAAAGGCTTCATGTAAACACCTCAGGTGATGTAGATCTTAAATAATTCATTACGTTGAAGAAAAGCAGCCTTGTAAACAACTGAATCTGGCTACTCTCACAATCTGATTCAAAAATGGCTTGCATGCATGCACAGCTTTTATTGTATTTGTTAAGTGAAGTTAGAGATGTAAGAAGAAAGCTTTCTTGGCATATTTTCAGATAGAAAGGCAAACACACTTAAAAAGGTAAACACACTTAATGCACTGGCAAGATGTGCTGATTTGTCTTGTCTGTTCCGGATGCATCTGGAGACACGGCAAACAGACTCGGATTTACTGTCAGTTGTTGTTTAATCACAAAATAAATAAAAATAAATAACAGGAAGATTTAAAAGACAGTAGGGTCATTTTTAAAAAAGATATTGATACTTTTGTTCAACGAGGACACATTTAAACGATCAAAAGTGGCATTTATAATGTTACAAAAGATTTCCATTTCAAATAAGTGCAGTTGTTTTGAACTTTGTAATCATCAAAGAATTATAAAACTATCATGTTTTCACAAAATGTATGTGTATATATGAAATTTCAGAATGGAGTGGGAATAATCAGCTGGAGTGCATCAAAAATCAAACCTTTTTATTCTCCAGCATATTTTAGTGATTTACAAATTTGAATATGAAAATGCTGTCATTGTTTATTCATTCTAATGTCTTTTAAAACAATGGGAATGAATGTTGACTAGAGATGTCAAGAAAGATTTTCAATGGTTTTCACTGAATAATGATTTCGGTTTTAATCTTTTTTCTCACACAAAGCTATCATTTGATTTCAGTCATGTGGCCTTGTTTTAAGATGCTTTTTGCCCTTTCTGAAGACTTGCGTCACGTGAAAGAGAACAGCTTAGACAGTCGGCTAAACCTCATTTTTTTAGCATGACGACAAAAAATCATACAGATTTGGATTGACGTGATGGTGAGAAAGTAACAGATTTTTTATTTTCGTCTGAAATGTTCCTTTGAGTCCTGTATCTCACATGGACGGTGTAATTGAAGAAGCAGGAAGCAGGACAGTTCGTTTCACAGTATTTGATGGCTTGTGTTGTGTTCAGTAGCGTGTGGTCATATTCACCTTCCTCTCTTTCACACCACGATCAATCTTGTTCAGTAAGCATGGACGAATCGCCATCAGGAGATGAATGGACTCATTTCTGATGTCATGGATCTTGTTAAGGAATTTTCAGCTCATCTCCTTGAGGAACACTTGAGTGAGCATGAACCATTCTTCACTTTAAATGGAATTTCTGCGAGACAGAACCAGTTTGCATGTGGGTTAGAGGAAACATTCACATATTTATACATTTTATATTCAAACTGATTTTGATGGCAGTGAAAATGGCATCATGAATATTGCAGTGTATTGCATTATTTATTTAATGCGTTTTCTTCCTATTTGATTCCTTTCTTGTCTCACGCTATAAGACTGTTACACATTTCCAACAGTCTCTTTTTTTTTTTTTTTACACTTTTTTTTTTTAAACAAAAACACCATTAGAATAGGAATGTTTGATTCATTTGAATCAGTTTAATTGATTCAAAACAGACTCTGTTGTGTATCAAAAATCAAACAATTTCATTTTTCAGCGTATTTTAGTGATTTACAAACTTGAATATTAAAATGGTGTCAGTTGTTGTTTATTCCAATGTCTTTGTGATGCATTTTCTTCCTTTTTGATTCCTTTCTTGTCTCATGCTATGAGACTGTGATAATCCCAAGTCTCTTTTTTAAACTTCAGAAACAAAAACACTATTAGAATCGGAATGATGGATTTATTTGAATCAGTTCACTTTCATTTTCCAGTACATTTTAGTGCTTTACAAACTTGAATATAAAAATTATGCCATTGTTTATTCATTTTAATGTCTTTTAAAACAATGGAAATGGATGTTGACTACATTACAAGCAAGATTTTCAGTGGTTTTCACTGAATAACGAATGCAGTTATTTTCTTCCTTTTTGATTTCTTTCTTGAAGAGACTAAGATTTCCATCAGTCTCTTTTTTTTAAAATTAAGAAACAAAAACATCATTAAAATTGCAATGTTTGAATCATTTGAATCAGTTCAGTCAATTCAAAACAGACTGTTGTGCAAAAAATCAAACTATTTCATTCTCCAGGATATTTTAGTGATTTACAAACGTGAATATGATGTCATTGTTTATTCATTCGAATGTCTTTTAAAACAATGGAAATGAATGTCAAGTACAGACGACAAACAAGATTTTCAGTGGTTTCACTGAATAATGATTTTGGCATTAGTCTTTTCCTGAAAACAGCTTCATGGATATAGCAGTGATTGTATTGCATTATTTGTTTAATGCATTTTCTTCCTTTTTGATTGCATTCTTGTCTCACGCTATGAGACTAGATGATTTCCAACAGTCTTTTTTTAAACTTCAGAAACAAAAACACCATTAGAATTGAAATGTTTGAATCATTTGAATCAGTTCAATCAATTCAAAATGGACTCTGTTGTGCCAGAAATCAAACATTTTCATTTTGCAGCGTTTTTTAGTGATTTATGAAAATGCAGTCATTGTTTATTCATTCGAATGCCTTTTAAAACAATGGAAATGATTGCTGACCAGGGATGAGAAGCAAGATTTTCAGTGGTGCTCACTGAATAGTGATTTCGTTGTGTTAGTCTTTTCCTGAAAACAACATTATGGATATTGCAGTGATTGTATTGCATTATTTATTTAATGTAATTTCTTCCTTTTTGATTGCATTCTTGTCTCATGCTATAAAACTAGACAGTTTCCAACAGTCTCTTTTTTTAAACTTCAGAAACAAAAACACCGTTAGAATTGGAATGTTTGATTAATTTGAATCAGTTCAATCAATTCAAAACGGACTCTGTTGTGCAGAAAATCAAACTTTTTCATTTTGCAGCGTACTTTAGTGATTTATGAAAATGCGGTCATTGTTTATCCATTCTGTCTTTTAAAACAATGGAAGTGATTGTTTACTATCGATGAGAAGTGAAATTTTCAGTGGTTTTCACTGAATAATGATTTCGGTGTTGGTCTTTTCCTGAAAACAACATTATGGATATTGCAGTGATTGTATTGCATTATTTATTTAATGCATTTTCTTCCTTTTTGATTGCATTCTTGTTTGATTCATTTGACTCAGTTCAGTCAATTCAAAATGGACTTGGTTGTGCATCAAAAATCAACTAGTTTCATTTTCCAGAATATTTTAGTGATTTTCAAACTTGAAAATGAAAATGTTTTTTTTTTTTTTTTTTTTCTGCAGGTTTCAGGCATGTTCCTTGTATTGAAACATTTTTGTAAAAATATATGTAGGTCAGCACTGCTTTTTGCATTTGAATCAGTTCAGCAAATTTAAAACTGATTCAACAATTTGGTTGCATCATTTTATTTCTTTAATATTTCTGTAAGTCTCAGACATTTTCTTTGTATTGAAACATTTTAGTAAAAACGTGTAGGTAAACACTACTTTTTGCACTTTATTTATATATTAGTGCATATAAATGGAAGTAAATAAATATTCTCCCATGTTTGTTTGGTGAAACGCATGCTATGATTATTTGAACAAGATTTTACTGCTTAGCATCAGTGAGTTTGCTTTCAGATGAAATGCATAAATAACTCACATGTGTCAGTTTTGTTTTAAGTTGTCCTGCTAGTCTGAAGGCGTTGAGAAACTTCTGCGATACGGCCTTTTGTTGGCTAAATGTTGTGTAAATCTAAACATAGCTCTATTGTTGGAGTGTTGAGACCTGTGTGGGAGGCTCTGCTGCTGAATCTGTGATTATGGTGCGCGAGTTCAGTGAAAACCCCACTTGCAGAGGAGAACCGAGATGAAGATACAAGTGGGCAAGAGCTTCTCATAACAAGCATAAACAGCCCCAGAATGCTTGACCTCGGGCTAGAAATGAAGAAAATAGACTCGTGAGTCCATCTCTGTAGATTACTGAACCGCTTTTACACAGTTTGGGAAGTTAGGTGCATACCGGTTATATAATCCTCAAGTTGAGGAGAGACTTTCACAGCTGTTCTGTCTTGCTGAGCGTAGAGCAGATCCGGTCGAGCGTGTGCTAAAATGTACTTTCTGAAGAAATGTTCCTAGTTTTATTGTGCATGGTTAATCAAGGAATGTTTGTATTTAGCATCTTTTATCTTTTATGCTCTTCCTCTGGCATGAATCACTTTTTTAAGATTGAGTCAGTTCCTGGTTGATAAAATCGCATAAGTCCTAACCTACATTTTGTGGTTGGGAAAATATTTGTAAAAAATGCATTTATTTTATGAAAAGCACAGAAAATTCTGAAATATTATTATAATTTAAAATGGCTCTTTTGTATCGTAATATTTGTTAAAATGTAATTTATTCCTGTGGTCAAACCTGAATTTTCAGCATCATAACTCCAGTCTTCAGTGATCCTTCAGAAATCATTCTAATAGGCTGATTTGCTCCTCAACAATCAGTTTTGATTATTATCAATGTTAAAAACAGTTGTGCTGCTTTTTTGTAAAAAATCAGTGATACATTTTCTTTTTTCGGAATTCTTTGATGAAAAGAATGTTCAAAAGAAATTTGAAAGTTGGCCTTTTAATTTCTTTCCAAAAAAGAAACTGTTTGGATGGCAATGATGGCAGTTTTAAATGACAAGTTTGCAACTTGGGAATCTCCATTTGTAAACTGCTTCCAAATCTGTGGTCAGCGGTGTGTATGTACATCTCTCATATTACAGTCTTGCACTGCTTTTACCTTTTTTTTTTGCAGATTTCTGGCACAGATCTTTTTGTGTGCATTTACGCATCTAACATAAATTTTTTTTTGCATCCAATTTGATTCAGTCTAAAATGTGGTTCTAAGTCTTCTGAACATCTTATTTCACAATCTTGTGCAATTAAAACCCACTTGTTTATATTTGTGCATGGCTAAACAAATAATTCTTTCTAGATGAACCTCTTCATGTGTGTATCATCTAAATCGCTTTTTACTTTTTCACTTTGGGGCTGGAAAAAATATTTTAAAAAATGCATTTATTTTATGAAAATTGTAAAATATGATTAGAATTTAAAATAGCTGTTTTGTATCGTAATACATGTTAAAAAGTAATGTATTCCTGTGATCCAAATCACTCTAATATGCTCATTTGCTGCTCAACAAACATTTCTGATTATTGCCGATGTTGAAAACAGTTGCGCTGCTTCATGTTTTTGTGAAAAAACAGTGATACATTTTCTTTTCGGAATTCTTTGATGAAAGGAAAGTTCAAAAGAAATTAGAATTTGAAATAGAACCTTTTGTAACATTTTAAATGTCTTTACTGTTACTTGTGATCAATTGAATGCATCTTTGCTCAATAAAAGTAGGCCTGTTAATTTCTTTCCAAAAAAAAAAAACTGTTTGGATGGCAATGATGGCTGTTTTAAATGACACGTTTGCAACTTGGGAATCTCCGTTTGTAAACAGCTTCAGAATCTGTGGTCAGCGGTGTGTATGTACATCTCTCATATCACAGTCATGCAGCTGCAGCCACCAGCGGAGAGGTGAGATGGCCATTTGCTGCGTAATAAAATGGTTTGGTGGAGCAGCAGGTGTGTGATACGGGCTCTATTCAGGCAGGTCTTTGTGTCTGTGTGTGTGTGGGCAGAGGTTGTGCTAAGGCACCTCAATAGGAGCTTCCGCTGCGATGGCCATTTACCTATCAGCCTCGGCTCTCTGTACCCATCTGTCAGCGAGTGCTTTTCTCAGTTCAAGAGACTGCGCTCTTTATCCTGCAGGGCTGTTCTTTTCACTGCAGCCAGATCCCGTCCGCTTGCAGATTACTGCATTTTGGACATTTTGACTAGTTGAGTACTGCATTTACCTTTTTTTTTTTTTTTTTTTTTTTTTTTTTTTTTTTTTGGAGATCTCTGGCACAGATCTTTTTATGTGCATTTAAGCATCCAGAACAAATGCTTTTTTTTTACATCCAATTTGATTCAGTCTAAAATGTGGTCTTCTAAACATCTTATTTTACAATCTTGTGCAATTAAAATCCACTTGTTTATATTTGTGCGTGGCTAAACAAATAATTCTTTCTAGATGAACTTCTTTGTCTGTGTGTCATCTAGATCTCTTTTAAAGCATTGGAGCTGTCAGTCCGTTTCCTGGACTGAAAGCCATCATGAGAGCCAAAATGACCGTAACAAATCACAGAATTAAAACAAGGCTCTGTTTGGGCATGTTTGTGTGTGGTCTTGGTTTTCTATCTGTGTGAAATGTCATGCAATGAAGTTTTAACATATTTGCTGTCACATATAAGTACTTGTTTAATCATAACCATCCCTGTTTCAGATGATCTCAATGATCTGGACAGACTGATTTATATTACTTTAGTAATTATATTGCAGGGATATTATCGTTAACTATTAAAAAAATATATTACTTGAAATAAAGTTAATAATTGAAATAAAATATAAAAACTTAAATGTGACCACAAAACCAGTCGTAAGTAGCACGGGTATATTTGTAGCAATAGCCAACAATAGATTGTATGGGTCAAAATGATCAATTTTTCTTTTATCCTAAAAATCATTAGGATATTAAGTAAAGATCATGTTCCATGAAGATGTTTTTATTTGTATTATTTTATTTTCTTAGTTTTAGTTTTAGATGCAACATTCTCAATTTTCACTTTTTTTTAAGCTCGTTTTTCATCTAATACATGTATTTTTTTTATTTCAGATTTATTTCAGTTAACAAAAACAATTTAAAATAGGTTTAATTTCTTTATAATAATTTTTAATTTTATACTTTATGACTCCATATAACCAAAGAAAATTTGCATTGCTCAGATATTGCTCTTTCGTGGCTCAAGAGATTTAATGGAGATCTTGAATTTTTATTTTTTTTTTAAGTACTGACTACTGACGGCAGACTTTGGTGTCTTGGTAAATCTGAGACATTGTTTGTTTAGAAGGAATTTGCTCTCCATTTTTATCTCATATAATCTAATGAGGAGAAAACACTTTAATGTGCATGCAAAGTTATCTCTTTGTATTTTTCTTTCAACATTACAGGTTACTGTGTGTACTAGGAATAAGGGACTGTCCCAGGAACAACGTGATGTCTGGTCGCCCAGACATTATTTCATTCTCTAAAGCTTCTCCTAATGTTCCACTTTGAGAGCTGTGATTTATATTTATATATCTCATTTAATTTCAATTCTCTTTAGCTACAGCCCTGTGGCACATGCCATAACTCATCATTATGTGTGCAATAAGTCAGATAAGCAGTTCAATATTTAATATGTTTCCCTCAGATTTGTTTGGATGTTATCTGGGTCTCACGGGCGGATGATTCCGGCTCACACCGCCGCACTTCCACGCCGCGGCCGACTGCGGGATAATGTTACACGTGTTTATCAACACGGAGGAGATCGTGCTGTTCATCATCCTGGCCTGGCCTCCTCATCCCGATCTGAATTGCAAATTTGGACGGTTAAAATCAATAGACGCAGGGACTGGGATTCACACGCGTGGGCGTGTAATTGGGAAAAACATAAGAGCTGGTATTGCTTCTGACAGGTCATTTATCCCACTTTAGTTAATGGTAAGCGTGGCTGGTGTTGGCCGCGGCTGGATTCGGTCATCAAAACTCGGTCTATGTTTTCTCTCGTGCTTTGTTTCTAAAGAATAAACACTTTGTAGTTGTCCTGATCTGTTTACCGCCAGGGCGGATCCCTTAGAAAGACTTCTTCAATAGATGCATTCATAAAAGCAAAAATCAAACAAGATTGTTTAATTTTTTGTGGTTGAAGAGTCATGTAGCTCAGCGGTTCACACGGTGAGTCATACATTACAAATTACAAATAGAACTCTGTAATTTGTAAAATGGGCCTTTTGAATAACTGATCACTTGTTAAAATTGTAAATGCTAATATTCTAATATATATTTACTATACATACATAGGATTGTAAGATTTTTAAATGTTTTTGAAAGAAGATTTTTCTGCTCACCAAGGCTGCATTTATTTGATTAAAAATACAGTAAAAACAGTAAAATTGTGAAGTAATATTACAATTTAAAATAGCTGTGTTCTAATGGAATATATTGTAAAATGTAATTTATTTTTGTGATGCAAAGCTGAATTTTCAACATCATTACTCCAGTCTCCTTCAGAAACATTTGAAACATTTCTGGTTATTATCATTATTGAAAACAGTTGTGCTGCTTCATTTTTTTTTTTTTTTTTTGCATGGAAAATAAATAATAAATTTTCTTCTGTAGTCTTTGATGAATATAAAGTTCAAACCATTGAAACCATTTCTATTTCTTATAAATGCATGTCCCTTTTGATACATTTAATGCATCCTTGATGAATAAAAGTATTCATTCATTTAAAAGAGAAAAATCGTACTAACCCTGAAGTTTTGAACAGTAGAATAGTTTGTTTTTATTTCTTTTTTTTATTAGATAAAATTGCTTAAAGGACTAGTTACAAAAAAAAAAAAACTTTAGATTTTTCTTTTTTCTGTGGAACAGAAGTTTCATTGCATGCACAAAAATAGACATTTTTTTAAATATCTTTTTTTCATGTTCCACAGAAGAAAATAAAGGTTTGCAACAACACAAAGGCAAGTTAATTGTTTGAAGACATTCTTAATTTGCAAAAATTTGCATTCAAACAAAAGATTTATACACCTATATTTATTTGTTTATTTCTTGTTTATCAATTGTACTCCATAAATGTCTGTATCTGAATCATACATTACAAAATACAATTGGAACTTTTAAATAACTGATCACTTGTTAAAATTTGAAATGCTAATATTCTAATATATATTTACTATTCATAGTGTTGGTAAGATTTTTACGTTTTTGAAAGAAGTCTCTTCTGCTCACCAAGGCTGCACTTAGTTGATTAAAAATACAGTAAAAACAGTAAATTTGTGAAATATTATTACAAATTAAAATAACTGTTTTCTAATGTAATATATTTTAAAATGTAATTTATTCCTGTAATGCAAAGCTGAATTTTCAGCATCATTACTCCAGTCTTTAGTGTCACATGCTCCTTCAGAAATCTTTCTAATATGCACATTTGAAACATTTCTGGTTATTATCAATATTGAAAACAGTTGTGCTTTTTTTTATGGAAACCATGCTACATTTTCTTCAAGATTATCTGATGAATAGTTCAATAGAGCAGTGTTTAATTGAAATTGAAACCATTTGTAACATTATAAATGCCTTTTACTCTCTCTTTTGATCTGTTTATTGCATCCTTGAAGAATAAAAGTATTCATCAATTAAAAAAAAAATAACAGAAATCTTACTAACCCCAAAGTTTTGAACAGTAGTGTACTTATTATTTAACTTTTTCATTAGTTAAAATTGCTTAAATGACTAGTTAAAAAAATCTGTGGAACAGATGTTAAGTTTCATTGTATGAAAAAAATAAATGTTTCTATGTTCCATAGAAGAAATAAAGATTTGCAATAAGACCAGGGCAAGTAAATTAAAACAATTTCATTTTTCTGTGAACTGTCCCTAAATTTGCAAAAAAAATTAAATTGCATCAAATCGAAATTGCAGATTTATACACCTATATTTGCTTGTTTATTCCTTGTTTATGAATGATACTCCATGAATGTCTCATCATTGATTTCCGTCACAGGCCAGTCACAGTGTCAGTCACGATGACGTGAACCGCCATCGTTGGGGGCAGCAGAGGTGGCGTCCCGTCAGCTGTCAGCTCCAATCCTGCAGTCATGGCAGGACGATGCTCAAATGTATGTTAAGCACAGTGTTTGCATGAATGAGAGGAGACAGTCTCGTACAGAGGAAGAGGAAGTGCCCCACGGGAGGTTCACGCTCGCACACTGACATGTTTGCATTGCGTTAAGATGCTGCGTGTCAGGAATCGTCTTGCGTCTGTCAGTGGACAGCGGGAGGCTGATCTAAGATGACTTTGAATATCTTGACATTCTGGAGTTTTTGAGGTTCCGCTTGCTTCAGGAACAAACCAGATTTGGCCATTTAAACATGAATTATATACACAAGAATGCTGTAGGGCACTTAATGTGTCAGAGGACATTTGTGAAGTTGTCTTTAAAGCAGTTTAGAAAAACAACAAGTGCTTTTTACTCGAGACATCTTGAAGTTGTAGAAGTAAAGCTTTTATGCCTGTTGAATCAGTAGTTTGTCTTAAAAGGTTCCTGTTTGGAAAATATATACTGAAATTTAACCATCAACTGAATGTCTGGCACCTTAAATGGATAGTTCACCCAAAAATAAAAATGACCTCATGATTTACTTATTCTCAAACTATTCTAGATGTATATGACTTTCTTCTTTCAGATGAATACAATTGGAGTTATATTAAAAAATGCCCTGGCTTTTCCGAGCTTTATAATGGCAGTGAATGGGTGTTGAAATTTTGAAGCAAAATAAAGTGTGCCCATCCATCATAAAAAGTACTCCACACAGCTCTGGGGGGTTAATAAAGGCCTTCTGAAGCGAATCGATGCATTTGTGTAAGAAAAATATCCATATTTAGAATTTTATAAACTGTAATCTCTAGCTTCCGCTAACTGTCGTATGCACGTTCACGAAAAAGTGGCGTTCCAGCGGATGACGTAGGATGTAGGATGTTTCACCTTAGGGGGACCATTAGGGACCATATTATGAATGATACATCCATGCATATGCTTCATTTTTAAAAATGTAAAAAAAAAAAAAAAAAAAAATTCAAAATTTAATGTGATTTCAGTGTCAGATTTCTGCGATCATTTAGTCCACTTAAACCCACACTTTTTTTTTTTACAATCAACTGCAAGCTTGCATTCAAATACGTTACGGAACATACGTTATACATTACAGAAGTAAAGGAAAAGGACGTGACGTGTGGCCAAGTACGGTGACCCATACTCGGAATTTGTGCTCTGCATTTAACCCACCCAAGTGCACACACACAGTAGTGAGTAGTGAACAAACACACCGTGAACACACCCAGAGCAGTGGGCAGCCATATTGCTATTGCTGCGGCACCCGGGGAGCTGTCAACTGGGGGAACGGTGCCTTGCTCAAGGGTCTCACCTCAGTCGTGGTATTGAGGGTGGAGAGAGTGCTGGTTATTCACTCCCCCCACCTTCAATCCCTGCCGGACCTGGGACTCGAACCCGACTCCCTAACCATTAGGCCACGGCTGCCCCCAGTAATGGTATCAGTACTTCAGTTTATTCATGTTCTTATTTATGCATGTTATTCAAAATAAAAAAGTGTTTCTTCGCAATCTTTTCGCAAACTTGCTTTGCATCTCAAACAACTTTCTATTCATTACTTCTGTTTCATCATGACTTTAATGCATGTGCTTGACTTTATTGTGCATGATGTATGCATGTTATTCAAAATGTAAAAAAAAAAATTCCTCATATTTTTGCACTATATATACTAATATAACTTGCTCTGCTTCTTAACTTTCCTTTTACTAATTCTGTTATATTGCAACTTTAATGCATGTTTTTGGTTTTATTGTGCATGATTTACGCATTTTATTTATCTTTTTAAACAACTTTCCTTTTACTACTCAATATACTGCAACTTTAATGCACGTTTTTGATTTTGCTGTGCATGATTTTTTTTTTTTTGCGTCTTTTTCTTCACAAACTTGCTTCACCTTTTAAACAACTTTCCTTTTACTACTTCCATTATATTGCAACTTTAATGCACGTTTTTGGTTTTACTGTGCATGATTTTTTTTTTTTTTTTTGCTCCACTTTTTAAACAACTTTCCTTTTACTATTGTTATATTGTGACTTTAATTCACATTTTTGGTTTTATTGTGCATGATTTAAGCTTTTTATATAATTTTTTTTAAATAAGTTTCTTTATAATCTTTTCACAAACTTGCTCCACTTTTTAAACAACTTTCCTTTTACTACTTTCAATATGTTGCAACTTTAATGCACATTTTTGGCTTTGTTGTGTATGATTTACACATTTTATTTCATTTTTTTTTTAAGTTACTTTGCAAACTCGCTCCACTTTTTAAACAACTTTCCTTTTACTGCTTCCATTATTTCAATGTTTTTGGTTTTATTGTGCATGATTTACGCATTTTATTTAATTTTTTTTTCAAGTTTCTTCGCAAACTTATTCCACTTTTTAAACAACTTTCCTTTTCCTTATATTGCAACTTTATGCACATTTTTGGTTTTATTGTGCATGATTTAAGCATTTTATACAACTTTTTTTTTTTATATTTTATATTTTTTATATTTTATTCATAATATTTTCCGCAAAATCGCTCCGCTTTTTAAACAACTTTCCTTATACTACTTTTGTTATATTGTGGCTTTAATTCAAGTTCTTGGTTTTATTGTACATGATTTAAGCTTTTCATATAATTTTTTGTAAGTTTCTTCATAACCTTTTAACAAACTTGCTCTGCTTTTTAAACAACTTTCCTTTTACTACTTCCATTATATTGCAACTTTAATGCATATTATTGGTTTTATTGTGCATTAATTTGGCATGTTATTTAAAAAATTCTAAAAATGTTTCTTCGTATTATTTTTCGAAAACTCGTTCCACCTCTTAAACAACTTTCCTTTTAATACCAACATTACCTTGCAACCTTAAGACACATTCTTGCTTTTATTGTGCAAGATTTATTTAAGTTTATTTATAATCTTTTCACAAACTTGTGCCACCTTGGTTCTATTTGTGCAGTTTGATTTATGCATGTCATAAAAAATAAAATCATAATTTTGTAATCTTTTTGTAAACTTGCTCAGCCTCTTAAACAGATTTCCCTTCACTTGTTCCATTACATCATGATTTTAATGCATGTTCTTGGTTTCATTGTGTATGATTTATGCAGTTTTTCCATAATAGTTTTTCGGGCACAATGATGTGGCATGTGAAAGATTTGTGAAAGGTTGCGAAGAGTTTAAGAATAAAAAGGTCTTAAATCACCGCAGAATGTTTCAAACTCCTAAAGTCATGGAATTAGAATGAAGTTTCTTTATCAATATTATTGCTTGTATTCTGATAAAAATATCCAAACATCCTTAAATTGAGCAGTGTGATCAGAAGGTGCAGTAACAAAGTTGGGAGCAGAGCTTTAAACCTTTTTTTTTTTTTTTGGAAAATGAATTTAAAAGTAATGGAGATCTGTTCAAATTTGTATTTACAAACTGTGAAGTGTTCACATTTAGAGACTGTACTGACGTATTGTGTTCCATTCAATTTATTCCTTCATTTTCTTTATTTGGTCTTAAAAAGTCTTAAATTTGACCTTCATAAAACCTGCAGGAATCCGTATATTCATTGCATGCATGTTTTCGCTTTGACACCAATTTTGAAACATCACGTAAGCGAGATTTTTACAGTTATTCTTGTGTTGTTGAGCTTTTCCAAAGAGTTGTTTTTGATGGTTATCAGGGTTTTATTGTGCATGTAAACGCTTTGAATGAGAAGCAGCATTTCCTCGCTGAACCCCGGCGTGTTTGGAGCGCGAGGTCATCGGCGCGCACAGATGGTTTATCTCTTTTTCTTTTCTCTCTGCTCTTTTTCTCGCTCGCTTCCTGCGTTGTTTGCACGTCCTCCTCTGAGTCCTTCGATTTCCCAGCAGCCCCTCGCTGGCCAGCTGGATGTTCTCCAAAACCTGCACCCATCCTGCTGTTTTTAAGTGCCATCTCGTCCTCTTTTTAGCCGTGCGTCAGAGTTATGCCGCAATTATATTATGTAACGTTTTCAGAAACGGTGTCCAGCAATTTTTTGCGCTCATTTCAAACATGTACATGTGGTACCAATATGGCACGGATACGTACGAAATTGACAGCAGACCGTAACTTACTGCGACTGATTGGCCTGATGTTGTCTAATAAAGTAGAGCGTATCAGCTTTCTAAACTGCGTGTCACTTGTCGGGGCTTAAAGTGGAATTGATTTAGGAGCCTCATCTACAGCTGGCCGCGGAAGACGATTGTGAATCGAAAGTGATTTTCTGCTTGTGTAACACCGACGGCTGGGCTGACATCTGTCTGCAGCAGGTTCAAGTTGTTGAACTGTCATACAACAGACATCAGAGGAGAGAGCGATAGGCGTGCAGCCAGACACCCGTATATCAGTCTGAGGAGACGAAGGCAGGAGGCGGACGCTTATCTGATAGATGAACAAATGAATGCAGCAGGCGGTGGCTGAGAGCATCAGTGTAATTTCACAAGCTCACCTAAGAACGAGATGGTCTCAGCACACCGAAGACCACCCCGGCGATGTCATCCTGTTTCGCCGTGCCTCAGTTTGACATTAGACTCTTATTAAAATAAATCAATGAATAAACAACAGAGGAGATACCAGGAATGAGATTTGTAAGATTCTTTTCTAAAGTATTTTAGAGTAAATAAAACAATACTGATTTAGTAACATTTTAATCACTTATTTATTCCAAAAATAAGGACCTACAAGGGATGGAATTTGTGAGGTTTGAACTTTGAATTCAGTTTCCTTAGCACTGATTTAGACTCCAATTCCGATTTGTCTTTCTTTTAAAAATAAAACAACTAAAAAACAACTAACAGCTAAAAAAAAAAAACAACTAAAACATATTTAAAGCAATCAATCAATTAACACTTAGTTTTAACTAAATGCTATATATTTTTACTAGCTCATAATAGTCCTTTGTTGAAATCATTTGAAAAGAACTTGTTCATAAGAGTCAACTGTTTCATGAATCGGACTGTATTTTTTTCACTGTGTATGTTTGATTCACTAAAATAAAAACTATAATTCATGATTCATCATTTTTGTGAATCAGACTATATTGGTTGCACTGTATGTTAAAAAGAATCATTAGTCTGCACTGTTTTTGATTTGCTATAAAGAACTGACTCATAAGAGTCATTTGTTTTAGGAATTAAACTATGCTGATCTTTCTATACTGTATGTGTTTGGTTCACTAAAAAGAACTTGTTCCTTAGAGTCAATCATTTCAAGATTCGGACTGCATTGTTTGCACTCTGTATGTTTGATTCACTTAAATAAAAACAATGATTTATGATTCATCTGTTTTGTGAATCGGAGTACATTAGTTTCGCTGTATATATTTGATTTCCTGAAAAAAATTTGGTAGGTTGCACTGTATGTTTTTGATTCGCTACAAAGAACTGACTCATAACAGTTATTTGTTTTAGGAATTAAACTACGTTGGTCTTTCTATTCTGCTTGTTTGATTCACTAAGAAGAGCTTCAGAAGAGTCGATTGTTTCATGCATCTTACTGCATTGTTTGCACTGTGTATATTTGATTCACTAAAATAAAAAAAAAAGATTAATGATTCATCAGTTTTGTGAATCATTGGTTGCATTGTGTATGTTTGATTTCTTTAAAAAGAATCAGTCTGTTTTTGATTCACTATAAAGAACACACTCATAACAGTGAATTTGTTTCAGGAATCAAACTACATTGGTCTTTCTATACTGTACTGTATGTGTTTGATTCACTTAAAAGAACTTGTTCATAGGAGTCAATCGTTTGATGAATCGGATTGCATTGTTTGCACTTTGTATGTTCACTAAAATAAAAACAATGATTCATGAGTCATCAATTTTGTGAATCAGACTATATTGTTTGCACTGAATTTCTTTGATTTTCTTAAAAAGAATCAGTAGGTTGCACTATATGTTTTTGATTCGCTATAAAGAATCAACTCGTAACAGTCATTTGTTTTAATAATCAAACTACATTGGTCTTTCTTAACTATACGTGTCCGAATCACTAAAAAGAACTTCATAAAAGTCAATCGTTTCATGATTTAGACTGCATTGTTTGCACTCTGTATGTTTGATTCACTAAAATGAAAACAGTGGTTCATGAGTCATCAGTTTTGTGAATCTGACTACATTGATTGCACTGAAAATGTTTGATTTCCTTAAAAAGATTTGGTAGGAGCACAATTTATTTTTGATTCACTATAAAGAACTGAATCATAACAGTAATTTGTTTTAGGAATCAAACTACATTTGGTCTTTCTAAACTCCATGTGTTTGATTCACTAAAAAGAACTTGTTCATAAGAGTTAATCATTTGATGAATCGGATCGCATTGTTTGCACTTTGTATGTTTGATTTTCTAAAATAAAAACGATGATTCATGAGTCATCAGTTTTGTGAATCAGGCTGTGAATCAGGTTCCGAAGTATGTTTCATTTTCTTAAAAAGAATCATTAGGTAGCACTTTTTTTGATTGACTATAAAGAACAAACTCGTAACAGTCACTTGTTTTAGGGATCAAACTACATTTTTTTTTTCTATGCTGTTCTGTGTGTGTTTGATTCACTAAAAAGAACTTGTTCATAAGAGTCGTTTGTTCCATGATTCAGACTGCATTGTTTGCACTGTGTATGTTTGATTCACTAAAATAAAAACAATGATTCATGAGTCATCATTTTTGTAAATCAGACTACATTGCTTGCACTGAATTTTTTTGATTTTCTTAAGAATCATTACATTGAACTATATGTTTTTGATTCACTAAAACTGTAAAGAACACATTCATAACAGTCATTTGTTTTAGGAATCAAACTACATTGGTCTTTCTATACTCTACTGTACGTGTTTGATTCACTCAAAAGAACTTCATAAGAGTCAGTTGCTTCATGATTCAGACTGATTTATTTGCACTGTGCATGTTTGATTCACTAAAATAAAAGTAATGATTCACGAGTCATCAATTTTGTAAATCAGACTACATTGGTTGCACTGAATATGTTTGATTTCCTTAAAATATTCATTAGGTAGCAAACTCTGTTTCAAGAATCAAACTACATTGGTTTTTCTATACTGTACTATACTTTTCTATGTGTTTGACTCACTAAATAGAACTTGTTCATAAGAGTCAGTTGTTTCATGATTCAGACTTCATTGTTTGAACTGTGTATGTTTGATTCACTAAAATAAAAACTTTATGAGTCATCAATTTTGTGAATCAGACTACATTGGTTGCGTTGTATATGCTTGATTTTCTTAAGAAGAATCATTAGGTTGCATTTTATGTTTTTGATTCACTATAAAGAATTGACCCATAATAGTCATTTGTTTTAGGAATCAAACAACACTGGTCTTTCTATACTCTACTGCATGTAGTTGATTCACTAAAAAAGAACTTGTTCATACAAGTAAATAATTTCATGATTTGAAATGCATTGTTTGGACTGTATCTGTTTGATTCACTAAAATAAATGCAGTGATTCATGAGTGCATGTTTAACTAACTGTTGTCATATGAACAACTAACTTTTAATCTACTCAATTTACCCAATGCTGATCTGTCGCTCATGCGAGATGCATAACAACACATGCGAGCTGTTGTAATTTCAGACCTTTCTGAGTGTATAATTTTGATTTGGGTTCCCATGAAATCCTCGGTGGAGTTTGTTTTCCCCTCCTCTTTGCCCGCTGCATTGATTGAAGAGCGTGTGTGTGAAAATCGTTGGCCTTTAACGTGTTCCAGACTGCGCGTTCGCTCCCTAACCACAAGTCGTGTTTCTGAGGAAGCCGCCGGGGGCGACGTTTTTATCACGGCGTCCGATGGGTAACAGAGTTGACATTCAGCGCGCCACTGGGGTGAATGAGGCTAATAAAACTGCTTTTCCGTTCTCTCCTCTCCTCAGATGGACCCGGTTCAGAAAGCTGTTTTGCATCACACGTTCAACACTTCGGCCTCCTCTAAAAGGAAAGCTGTCTCGTGCGGCGTGTGCCAGCTGAGGTTTAACTCGCAGGTGAGTTTTCTTCACCGTGACCCTGATATTCCCTTCTAAATCCGCCTTAGAAAAGTGCAAATGTAATTATCCAACGCAGTCAAGATAATATAATAAAGCATTCATACGATACTTTGATTTTTAGTGAGATTATCACTTTCGTCTGCACTTCATTGGTTTATGAAACCTAATGCAATAGTTTCAAAAACAGAACTTCTGGCATTTACTCACTAAGCATGATGCTTGATAAATTATAGGAAAAATGAATAAACACGACTAAAAAGTAGGGCTGATTGCGAGTTGATTCATAAATGCTCAGTTTGATTCAGATTTTTTTTATATATATTGCAGTTATAATAATGCTGCAAATTGTACAGGACAGTGTTTTGGATCATTTCAAACCATTAACCTGTCTTACATTAACAAGTCGGTGCATAAGAATCGTTCGTTTTGAGAATCGTTTGTCTACATTGGATGTGGTTTCATGTGTTTGATTCACTAAAAAGAACCTGCTCATTAGAGTCATTTCTCTGTAAATCGAACAACACTAGTCGCACTGACTGTATGTTTTTGACTACTAAAAAGAACCGGTTCATAAAAGTCATTTCTTTGTGAATCGAACTACACTGGTCACACTGTAGGTTTTTGACTGTTGAAAAGAATCTGTTCGTAAGAGTCATTTGTTTTAGGAGTTGAGCTACAGTGGTCAGGCACTGTATGTGTTTGATTCACATAAAATAATTGAATCTTAAGATTCATTTGTTTTGTGAATTGGATTGCACTGGTCATGCTGTATTTTTTTAATTTACTATAAAGAATCACTTCAAGAGTAGGGATGGGTATCGTTAAGGTTTTAACGGTATTACTACTTCTATCGATACCACTTATCGATTCGGTACTTTAACGGTACTCTTATCGGTACTTTTTGTTGTGTTTTTTAATTAAAAAACCGAAACAAATTGAGAACAGAAATAACACTTTATTTATTAAATGTAAAATAGTTATCTATAGCTTGGCAAACACCAATGTTTGAGCAAATATCTATTACACAAACAAAACCAATGATTGTAAAACAAATAAATAAACACAATTTTCTTGTAAATGCATATACAATGATTTAAAGGAACATAGTTGGAGCATGCAGGTAGGCTGCAAAAGAAGGTTTGTGTTTTGCTTGGGCCAGGAAGAGTGGGTTTGTTCACTGTAATTGCAGCTTTAACAAAAAGTTGCAAAATGCAGCTGAACAATCATCTGTGGCTAATGTATATGTTTTATCATGAACACATTTACATAAATTAGTTAACTGTGTTTGGGATTAAAAGTAATACAGGTTTGGAACCTATTGCAATGTACACTAAATTGAATGTATTTAATCACTACAAATTAATTTTTAGGTAAGCTCTGCTTTATAATTTCTTAGCATAGTTTATTATTATTTATCTATTTGTAAAAGCAGTACTATAAAGGCATTTTAATGTTTAATATTTATTTAGGCTACTGCATAAAAAAATACTCTAAATATTTAGCCTATATGTAGGCTATATGTAACTGAATGTGTGTTTATTAAATTATTAACATTATAATACTGATTTAGAGAGACCTTATGTGATGTTTATGTCGTTATTTTAACATAGCATACATACCTGAGGAGGCGGATGATGAAGTAGAAGCTAGGCAGTCGAAAACTTTGCATTTCTCTATCTGCACATAATGCACTTTGGGTAGATTTTTTGACAAATTGCTTGTGTTTCCGCCGCTACAAGCAAAAATCTTGTTGCACTTGTTGCAACGAGCATTGTCTGTGTTCACACGGGTAAAGTGTAACCATACTTGGATCGTTTGGCTCTCTCCGCCATCGTCACTCCATAAGCACGAGCTCTCTCGTGTTGCCCACATGGAAAGAACCTATATGAGGATATATGCGCATATATGAAACCTATATGCAGTATATATGCACATATATGATAATATATATGCTGCATATATGCGTATATATGCCACATATAGGCAAAATTGAGGTGCATATATGTGCATATACAGACCATATAGGTCTCCTGTATTGCTTCTTTATATCCACAAAAAAGCCCTATATGTACATACAAGATATGTCTCCTATATAGCTCATGGCAGGATCTGGTCATTTTAGCTCATATCTCACTTTGGCAACTGTCATACATGATGCCTAGCTCATATTTTCTATTATCAAGGCAATAACTAAGAACTAACTAAAAAAAAAAAAAATGCAAAAAACTTATGTGCGAACACGTGAAATTGGTATCACATGTAATTGGCATGTTATGGAATTTAACTATGGCAAATAAGTGAGAGAAGATGGAAAGCTATGATGTCTACACGTTTTCCTGAAACATTTACAAGGTCAATTCTTTCTTGTATGAAAATAGTGGAAAAGAAGGAAATGTCCCACACGGAAATAACCTATATAAACATATATGTTTTAATATAGGTTTTGATATAGGTTTTTAATATATGTGACATATATAAAATTGGCCGTTTTCCTATATTATATGTACATATATGCACATAAATGTGTACATATATGTACATATAATATAGGAAAACGGCCTAAAAAAAACTTGTTCATAAGAGTCATTTCTTTTGAGAATTAACTGCATTGGTCATGCTGTGTGTTTTTAATTCACTAAAAATAACCTGTTCATAAGAGTCATTTGTGAATCAGACTACATGTGTTTGATTCACTAATATGAACCAAATTATAGGAGTCATTTGATTTGAGAATCTATGTTGGTCATGCTGTGTGTTATTAGTTAACAAAAAAGAACCTGTTCATAAGAGTCATTTGTGAATAATGCTGGTCACATTGTACTGTATTTGATTCACTAAAAGATTTTAAAAGAATCAGAATCTGGCTATATTGGTTGCATTGTATTTTTTTAAATCGCTAAAAAAAAAAATTTTGTTAGAATCATTTGCCTCTGATTTAAACTGCACTGGTCACGCTGTATGCATTTGATTCACTAATGCGCATCAAATTATATGAGTCATTTGTTTTGAGAATCTGACTACATTGGTTGCGCTATACGTTTTTGGTTTACTAAAAAGAGCAGGTTCATAAGAGTCATTTCTTTGTGATTTGGACGACATTGGTCACACTGTATGTGTTTAATTCACTAAAAATAACTGGTTTATAAGAATCATTTGTTTCGTCAATCATACTACATTGGTCACGCTGTATTTGATTCGCTAAAAAAGAACTAACTTATGTTTTGGTTAATTAAAAAGAACAGATTCATTAATCAAATGCACACATTGGTTACACTGTATGTGTCTGATTCACTAAAATGCACTGGTTCATAGGAGTTCACCTGTTTCGTCAATCATACTACATTGGTCATGCCGTAATGTTTGATTCACTAATAAGAACCAAATTAGAAAAGTCTTTTTTTCTTCTTGAGAATCTGACTACATTGGTCACACTGTGTGTTTTTAATTCACTAAAAAGAAGCATTTATAAGATTTATTTGCAAATCATACTTTTCTGGTCCAACAGTCCAATTATAATTTGTTTTGAGAATCTGCGTATGTTTTTCATTCTCTAAAAAGAACAATTTTATTCAAGTCATTTGTTTATTATTTGGGTAAGATTGGTCATGATTGGTCACGTTGGTGCCGATAGCCTTGTGGGCAGCGTGCCGACATCCCGTGATCGAATCCTGCCTCGTGGACCTTTCCTGATCCAAAAAGGTTGGTCACACTGTATGTGTTTGATTCACCAAAAAAAAAAAAAAAACAGTTCATAAGAGTCATTTGCTTGTGATTTGGTTTAGATTGGTCACACTGTGTGTGTTTGATTCACTAAAAAGAACCAGTTCATAAGAGTCATTTGCTTGTGATTTGGTTTAGATTGGTCACACTGTGTGTTTGATTCACTAAAAAGAACCAGTTCATAAGAGTCATTTGTTTTGTGAATTGGACAATGTTGGTTGCATTGTATGTGTTTGATCCACTAAAAAAGAACCAGTTCATAAGAGTCATTTGCTTGTGATTTGGTTTAGATTGGTCACACTGTGTGTGTTTGATTCACTAAAAAGAACCAGTTCATAAGAGTCATTTGTTTTGTGAATCGGACAGTGTTGGTTGCATTGTATGTGTTTGATTCACTAAAAAAGAACCAGTTCATAAAAGTCATTTGTTTTGTGAATTGGACAATGTTGGTTGCATTGTATGTGTTTGATTCTTTAAAATAAACAGTCCATCGTTTGTTTGTAAATTGGACAGTGTTGGTTGTATTGTATGTGTTTAATTCACTAAAAAAAAATCCAGATTATGAGAATCCTTTGTTTTTGTGAATTGGACAATGTTGGTTGCATTGTATGTGTTTGATTCACTAAAAAGAACCAGTTCATAAGAGTCATTTGCTTATGATTTGGTTTAGATTGGTCACACTGTGTGTGTTTGATTCACTGAAAAGAACCAGTTCATAAGAGTCATTTGCTTGTGATTTGGTTTAGATTGGTCACACTGTGTGTTTGATTCACTAAAAAGAACCAGTTCATAAGAGTCATTTGTTTTGTGAATTGGACAATGTTGGTTGCATTGTATGTGTTTGATTCACTAAAAAAGAACCACTTCATAAAAGTCATTTGCTTGTGATTTGGCTTAGATTGGTCACACTGTGTGTGTTTGATTCAGAACCAGTTCATAAGAGTCATTTGTTTTGTGAATTGGACAGTGTTGGTTGCATTGTATGTCATTGCATTGTTGAGTCATTTGTTTTGACAATCTGATTCCTAAGAGTCATTCACTTAAGGAATCATGCCACACTGTATGTTTTTGATTCATTGTAAAGAACCAAAGCCATTAGTTTCAGGAATCAATATCTTTACCCAGCCCTACATTCAGTAAAGATCCAAACTGTCAACAAACTGCGCGTAAAGCGATAAGTTAATGAAGTCCTGCCCATATATTCGATCTATTTTTACTATCATACATTATATATTGTCATACGTCCAGCCTTCTATTAGATTCAGACATTAGATCATCCACTGACGCATCTGATTCATTGAGGATGACTTTGAAATGGCCTAGAGGACAATTTTATCCTAGTCATTTTCCATTCAGCGGAACTTCTTCCTGTGTGCCACGCTTTCTTCCTTGGTATTTAATCCAAATAGGATTATTTAAAAACAGCATTGCCCATATCCGTTCTATTAGGTGGCCATTTACTCTGTCACTGTCAGATATTAAGCTGTAATATCCGCAGATCCAAAGCCTATCGAGCAGTAATCACAGCTCATTATGCGAGTCCGTCAGGGCCGTGTGACAGGATGAGTGGGCGGGGCTGCTGTTGACCAATCACAGGCCCTGTAGCTCTCCAGCAGCCAATCGTAGAGAGCGTCTGGGAGAGATTATACATTCAAATCACGCCGTATGCTCAGCAGAGGCTCATTATCATTGGCCGTTTGTGCTCCAGCTTCCAATGAGCTCCAGTCTGAGCCCGGGAATCCTTTATGCGGCATATTTTCAAAAATTAAATGGCTTCTGGAGAGTTACAGAGTCCAGCCAGGCGTTCCAGGCGACTTCTGAAAATGACATTTGGTTTTCATATATCGCCACTGGTCTATTTGAATATGAGACACTTGGTTATGGATTCTTCTGGGCGTATGAATTATAAATACCTTTTATAATGGTAGGGAAGAGAAAACCTAGTTAGTTCTTGAAATGCTTTGCTCTTTGCCTGCCAAACACAAAGAATGTGGCTCTAATTCGCTTTTGCTGTGATTGATTGATAGCCTCATTTAAACGCTCCTTTGCTGGTGCCCATCTTAGTTAAAGGCTTGGCCATCACTGTGGCAGCTCTTTTTGTTATGCGTTAAATGCCTACCTTATTTTATTTTTTTTTTAGCTATTTTTTATAATTATAATTTGTATTATTTGTAATACTTTTACTTAGAATTATTGTACCTTCACAGTAAAATGCCCAGTGTTCAACTAACACTCCCAGTGTTTATATAATTCTCACTCTGAGTGTTATAAAAGTAGCACAGAAGGAGTGAAAAGTTAAAGAGATAATTAGTTGATTAACTGAGTGAGGATTGGGCATTAATAAAGAACACACAAGAACAGAACAACAACGTTTGTAACACTCAAACTGTAAACTTTTTTGTTTAACAATTATTCATAATATGGTTTTGAATTACTGTACATTTTATTTATTTATTTATTTATTTATTAGTATTTATGTACTTTTTTCTAACTTACTGCCAAAAAGTTAGTTTAATGTGTCTTTTTTATGTCTTTATTCATAATTTTAATCTATATTATATTTATTGTTTAGAATTATTGTACCTTTTATTATTTATTTATTTATTTATTTAATGTTATTTGCTTTATATGCTTCTTTTTTCTAACTTTCTGACAAAAAGTCTTTTTACTCACATGCCAGTCTTTTGTTTTGTTTAACAATTATTCATAATATTAATTTATATTATATTTATTATTTAGAATTACTGTACCTTTTATTATTTATTTATTTGTTTATTTGTTTGTTATTTAATGTTATTTATTTAATTAACTTTTTTTCTAACTTACTGACAAAAAGTTTTTTTTTTACTCATTACCCACATGCCATTTTATTCAAAATATTATTTAGAATTACTGGACCTTTTATTTGATGTTTTTATTTATTTTTTATTTATTATTTAATGTTATTTATTGTATTTACATTTTTTCTAACTTACTGACAAAAAGATAATTTAATGTGTGTGTTTTTACTCACATGCCAGTCTTGTATTTTTTAGTTTAGTATTGTTTTTGTTTTTTTGTTTAACAATATGAACAACGGTTCATATTATTAATTTATATTCTATTAATAATTTAGCATTACTGTACCCTTTTTTATTTAATATTTTAATATTTTAATTTATTTATTTATTTATTTATTTATTTTACTTTTTTCTTCTAACTTACTGACAAAAACTTTAATGTGTGTCTTTTTACTCACATGCCGGTCTTTTTTGTTTGTTTGTTTAACAATTATTCATAATATTAATTTCTATTATATTTCTATTAATTATTTAGAAGTATGTATGCATTTATTTATTTCATTTACATTTTTTTTTCTTAACATATTGACAGAAAGTTTAACGTGTCTTTTTTATTCACATGCTGGTCTTGTTTTTTTTTATATATTTTTTTTTATTCATAATATTAATTTATATTATATTTGTTGTTTAGAATTACTGTATCTTTATATTTATTTTATTTATTTATTATTTCACATTCTTTATTTAATTTTTATATTTTTTTCTAATTTACTGCCAAAAGTTAGTCCCAAACTTTATTTTTATTTTATTTAGCTCACATGCTGGTCTTTTGTTGTTGTTGTTGTTGTTTTGTGTAACAATTATTTAGAATATTAATGACCTTTTATATTTATTTTATATCTTTTTTTATTTATTATTTAGCTTTCTTTTTCATTTTTTTCATTTGAAAATGATTTTTTTTTTTTTATTGACTGCCAAAAAGTTAGTTATGGACTGTAGCATGCATGTCTTTGTTACTCACATGCTTGTCCTGTTTTTTTTTTTTTTTTTTTTTCGTTTTTTTTTTAAATTGTACAAACATTTATCATTTATCATATTAATTTATAATATTTTATAATTGCATTCAGTTCTCTTCATTTGTACCTTTTTGTATTATTTATTTCTAATTTATATGCAAACATTTAGTTTAGACCCTAGCATCTGTGTGTTTGTTACTTGCATAAATATGAGCCACTTGGTTATGGATTCTTCTGGGCATATGAATTATAAATACAGTATATAATGGCAGGGGAGAGAAAACCTAGTTAGTTCTTGAAGTGCTTTGCTCTTTGCCTGCCAAACACAGAGAATGCAGCTCTAATTTGCTTTCGCCGTGATCGATTGATAGCGTCATTTAACTGCGTCCCGTTGCAGGTGCCCATCTTAGTTAAAGGCTCACGGGGCTGGAGCGACTTCCTCCTCGTCACAGCCGTCACAGTGCCGGCTCTTCCGTGTCGTGCGTTTAATGAATGGTTGATTGCGGCTCAGATTGCACATGACATTTATCTGTGTCACTGCATTCTCCCCTGTGATTGGCCGACGGAACGAATAGCTGGAAGGTGTCGGGAAACATCCCATTTATCTTGGTGTTAAAGCCATTTTCATAACATCATCCTGCTCAAATGATGTGTTACTTACAAACCCCCCTGATATAAATCTATATGATTATGATCCATATCCCGCACTGCTATTTGTACAAATACAATATATCAAAGGTGGTCTGATCCATGATGACGTCTTATTGCTTTTCATAAAGGTATATCTGCCCTTAATGTCTTTACAATATTACCTTTCTGGCAAGCAGGCTGCTATTGTAAAGAAATGAGTTGTGAGAGGAATGTGAATATGAAAGCGCGGTCTGAACTGAAATGTGAGTAAAAATCAGCTTTGGCAGGTAAACAGCAATTTTACCAAGAGATATTTATAGCTCATAAATAATGCTATGGGACATGAAGTGTCATCATCACTATGCTAGGAGAAAATAATGCAAAATACCATTTTATGGCCAGTTATAGTCATAATTTCTTAGTATTTGTAATTTAGAATATTTATAGTTAAGAATATTGGTAAGTATTTAAGTATTTACAAGTACTTGTATTTTATAAAATGTTACATTTAATTATTAAAATAAATATAAACAATTATTTATAATTATTTTAACTTTGATATTTATTTATTTATTTATTTATTTATTTATTTACTTACTTACTTACTTACTTACTTACTTATTTGCTCGCCATTTAAAATAATGCAAAATGCAGTTTTATGGCCAGCAATAAATAAATAATTATTGCTAATATAAATATAATATAAATGTAATTTATCATATTTATAAATGTAATCATATAATGATTGTAACTTATGTTTATTTATAATTTTGTATGTACTATTTAATGTAATTTATTATATCTAACTTAGTATAGGAAAATACTGCAAAATGCTATTTTATTGCCGGTCATTTTTATAATTATATATATATGCATAATTGTAAATATTTATACATCTAATCATTACATTATATATGAATATAATAATTGTAACTTTTTAGGTTTATTTATATTTTTATTAGAATTTTTTTCTATTATTGATTTTTTTTATAATAATTTTTAGAATTATGCATCATTTTTAATATTTCTAAATTTAATTATTAAATTAATTACAGTTCTTGTAACTTTTTATATTTGTTTATCAGTGCATATTTATTATTTTATTTTATTTATTTAAATATTTATTTTGACTAACTTGCCATTTGTAAAATAATGCAAAATACAGTTTTATGTAATAAATATATATACATTGTTATAATTATTCATTCATAATTTATATTTATAGATGTAATCATTAAATATAATGCTTATTAATAATGTTTATTTTTAATTATTTATGAAGTATTTAATTTTTTTTTCTTACTTGCCATTATAAAATAATTAAATGAATATATAATAAATATGTAATTTTTATAGTTATGTGAACTTTTGAACTTTTATATTATTAAATTAAATATGAATATAATTCGTACATTTTTATATTTATTTATCAGTTTATTTAATTTTATTTATTTTTATTTATTTATGTTTATCATTTAATTTGATTTACATCTTTATTTTTAAATTATAATTTAAACATTTTATGAATTATTATAGCTTTATGTTTATTTCTTATTTATTATGTATTATTACTTCACTTATTTTTGATTATTATTTATTTATTTGTTCATTTTTTTAATGTATTTTTTTATATATTATTTATTTATTTTTCTAAGTTGCTGTTATAATGTATAATATAGTATAATTTATTCATGTGTTATCATTAATTTAGCTTTTTTAGTTAGTTAGTCACTTAGTTAGTTCTGGACCCTATAGCATCACATGCCCACCTTGTTTTTGCACCAGTGAGGTCGACGACTGCCTTATTTATTCAAAGAAGCGTTTGGCCGTCTCTTGATAGTATCCTCCCCGCTGCTAGCAATGTCAGACAGGCGTCCAGGAGTTAGCGCTGAGGTAAACAAGGGCAATTGAAAGACGTTGCGAATGGCCCGGTCCGAGTGAGCCGTAATAAATCTCGTTTGAAGGTGAAAGCAAATGGCACAGAGCGTTTGAAGCTACCTACATTGTGCCCGCGGATATTAAAAGATTTGTTTCCCACCAAGTCAGCCACGATGAGCTGGAAGTTTTATGTATGGGTCTGTGTCATACGGGATAATAACCTCACACACGGACGACTGGGAGAGGCCATTCTTTTCTTCTCTGTCAGACTCTTTATTCCACACCATTACTCAAAGAGACTAGCCTAAAACCTAGTGAGCTGCTCGCTGTCTGCTGCCTAGATAGCGAGCTGTCTTCTAAGGGAACATCCAAACCACCTTAATCAAGCAATTCAAGTGAGGAAACTCGATTATGCTATATTTAATACATAAATAAGCATGGAATACATTAATATTAGGTAAAACAGTCAATTATTTAATTATATAAACCTTAGTAATGAATAAATCTGAGGCAGCGCTGTCAATCGGCTCAAATTGATAGTCAAATTAATTACATGATATGCTGATTAGTTAATCATTCTAGTTTAAGCAGGCACTAAATGCATCGAATTAACGCCGTGAATGTTTAATTGAAGTCATTGTCATTCTTTCCGGCACAAACACGTCTCCTTTATATGTAAATTAAGCTCATTATAGGTTGCACCTTATTCACAGAAGTCTGTGCTGTTTGACTGATGCAATTAAAGCATGCTAAATTATGAAATTAATCACTGGAAATCAGTATTTATTGATTTATAGTAGACATTAATATAATATTGGCAAATGAAAATATTAAATAGGCATAAAATGAAGAAGCTGGTATTGAATTTATTCACGATGCATTGTGGGATTGCCTTCTCTGTGAAGAATACATGCAAATGAAAGCCTTTAGTTAAAACAGACAAATTTAGTGTCACAAAATATTGTAAACTTTATAATTAATGATTTTAATTAAGGAATGTTATGTTGTTTGTTGGTATACTGTATTGGGATTGATGAGAGAAGCTACAAACAAAACAGAAAAAGTTCATTTTTAAGCTGGAAAACTGAATGTAGTTTTATATGATTAATTGTAGTGTATTTAATACATTTAATATATACTACTATATCTATGACTAATAAGTTTAATCATCCAAATTGAATTATTTAATGTTGGCTTTGTGTTTTGTCATTGAAAATACATTTAATTCAATAAAAAGTGTACAATATTTAATAATTCTTTATAATATATATATATATATATATATATATATATATATATATATATATATATATATATACATATTATATGATACAAATAATTTACCTTTTATTTTTATATTATATTTGACAATAGAGAGAGAGAGAGAGAGAGAGAGAGAGAGAGAGAGAGAAATTGGATAATAATGCAAAAATTGCCAGTAATAAATAAATAAATAAATACATTTTATATATTTTATAATTAATTCATTGTTAATATTTCTAAATTGAATTACTAAATTAAATTAAATATATATATATAATTATTGTAACTTTTTCTATTTGTCCTTTTATGTTTATTTAATTTTATTTATGTATATTTATTTATATGTTTATTATTTAATTTTATTAATTTACATATTTATTTTGTCTAACTTACGCGCCATAGGCAAAAAGTTATTTTTGGACTAGCATGTGTGTCTACTCATGTTTTTTTTAAATAATTATCATTTAAAAATTGTATAAATTATTATAGTTTTATGTTTATTTCATATTTATTACATATTATTTTTTTCTTTTTTTCTTTTTGTATTTATTTGTTTTGGTAAAAATGTAATTCTGGACTTTTATTAAAGTATAATTTACTATAATTTATTGATGTGTTATCATTAATGTAGCTTTAGTAAATTAATGAATATTAAGTTGTGAATTGTGTTGGGATTCTTGAGCAAAGATACAAACAAAACAGAAAATGTTTATTTTTAAGCAGGAAAACTGAATGTAGTTTTATATGATTAATATATAATTGTAGTGTATTTAATGCATTTAATATACATTACTATATCTATGACTAATATTAAAATGTTAAAACTGTATGATATTTAATAATTAATAATTTAGTATTATTTTAAGAATTCTTTATATATAATTCTATTATATATTCTAAAAATATAATATAATTATATATAATATAAAGAATTCTTAAATTCTTAATTTTATATTTTATATTTTAAAAATATTTAAAGCATTTTGCATAAGTATTTTTATGCAATTTCTTTGCAGTTATCTAAACCCACTCACTCTTTTCTTAAATTATGTTTGATATTGAATACTCTGTTAACTACCATTCATACATTTTAAATTTCTTCAAATTATCAAACCATTTTTAGCTTCACATACTGGTGATTTTTTTCACATAGGAAAAACGGAAAGTTGTCCTTTTCATTGTGCTGCACACCTACGGCGCCTTTAAATGCTGCATATGTAGGCAGCTCATTAGCTTTTGGAGCAGATCCAGACAGCCGACACATACAGGTGAAGCACAGAGACAACGAACAATGTAAGATTCACAAGCACACAGTCTTTCTCACACTGAGAGCCCCATTTTACCGGGCTGCATTGAAGATGGGCGCCGTGTCACCTTCATCCTCACAGATGGGTGGTTTGATGTCGACAAAATGTGAGCGTGCCACATTGCGGCGCTGCTTCCAGCAGCTTGTTTGCTCATGGCTCAGAGCTCCTTTGCCCCTGTCTGATGTTGCTAACACCTGGTCCGGGCTGGCCCTCTCCACGGGTTGGCCCGTTTTGTGTTTCCTAGAGCCAGGCATTGGCCCACTACAAAGGCACCAAACATGCCAAGAAGCTGAAATCCTTGGACGCCCCGAAATGCCTCAAACACAAGAGTTCCCCGGTCACCAGGGAAAATACCAACAAGGAGCCACCTAAGGGCCTCTCTCCCTCCACAGCGGCCAACAACACTGACAGAAAAGGTAAGAGAAGAGACGTTACCTCATGCTTACATGCATTGCAATTATTGCTGCTCATGCTTGCTGCTCATACCTTAAGTGTTAGACTTCAGTATGGAACTTGTCTCGAACTGTTTGCGTCAAACATCATGATACAAACATGATACAGCGAACGTGCTGTTTCTTTCTTTCTTTATTTATTTTGGAGATTAGCAGATGGCACAATAGCAAAAAATCATGTATTTAAGACGTGGTCTTATTTATTGTTGCTCAGTGAAACTTTGGTGTTCCAATAATTTTAGAGGCGATCTCACCAAAAGATCCTGCATCTTTGGAGACAAAATTATTTATATTGTTAATAAAAAACAATACTGCAAACACAATGCATGTAAAAAAAAAAAAAAAAAAAAAAAATGCAACCTCAATGAAAGAACCTGCATATTATTGGAGACAAAATGATTTATATTGTTAATAAAAAATACTGCAAACATAATGCATTTAAATAAAACTAAATGAAAAAAATATATATATTTTCTCAAAGAATGGTGGACAATAAAATGGCAAAAAAAAATTGTGGTTACATTTACTTTGCACTGCAACGGTTGCAATCATTTTGCATGTAAATAAAAAATGCAATAATGCATGAAAATGAAAAAAAAAAACTAAGTTTAAAAGGAATTAAATAAAAATGGGCAAGTAATAAATAAAGATTAAAAAAATCATAGAATTAAAGTGTGGTCACAGTTACTGTTGTTCAGAGAAACTTTGGAAGTGAAAGACGGGATGGGACTGGATGGGACAGTATGAACGAACCAGTGAATAATGAGTTAAACAAATTAAAACAAATCAGTCCTCAATAAGTGATGATTTAATTATATATACATTTTAAAAAATCAGTATAAACAAACCTCTATTTAATTAAAAAAAATTAATGTAAATAATTTTTTTTTTCACATTTTTTTTATTATTATTGGTAAAAGAGTGAAAATTTTTGGAATATAATTTTCCATCAACCTTAAAAAAAAAAAAAAAAAAAAGGAGGCTTTTTAGAATGTATGTTAGTAAAACTAAGTTAAAAAACAATTAAAAAAAATTGGCAAATAATAAAATTAAAATAAAAAAAAAATGGTAACACTCAATAAGGTTCATTAGTTAACATTAGTTAACTACATTAATTAACATGAACTAAGAATGAACAATACTTCTACACCCTTTACTAATCTTAGTTAATGTGAATTTCAGCATTTACTAATGCATTATTAAAATCACAAGTTGTGTTTGTTAACATTAGTGTTTATAGTTTTGTTCATGTTAGTTAATACATTAACTAATATTAACAAATGACACCTTATTGTACAGTGTTATACAAAAATATCATAGAAATATGGTGTGGTCACAGCAACTACTGGTCGGCAAAACTTAAAATACAAAAATTAAACACAAATTAAACACAAATTAAAACAAATCAATCCTCAATAAGTGATGATTTCAGAATGATTTCAGAAAAAAAATAACTAAACACTATAGAATAATCAAACACTATTTAATAAAAAAAGAAGAAGAATGCATGCAGAGAATACCATAAATAAATAAATAAATAAAATGTTTTTTTTTTGTGAAAGAGTGAGAGGTTTTTGCCTTTTCATTGTCCATCATTCTTAAAAAAAAATCGTGATAAAAAAAAAATCATAGAAATATGGTGTGGTCACAGCAACTGTAGTAGTGATTTAATGATTTATACATTAAAAAAAACCTGAACACAAACCTCTATTAAATGCATGTAATTTTTTGCCATTTCATTGTCCATCAATCTTAAAAAAATAAAAATAAGTAAATAAATAACTTTTTTTGTAACTTTTTTTTGGTGGACAATGAAATGGCAAGAACGTTCACTGTTTCACAAATATTTTAATAATCATAAAAGATGAAAAACATTTAACTGAAAGGTTAAGATCATAATTTTTCAGTAGTATTACAGCACACAGTGGGTCATATATTAGCACGGTTTGTTGTTTGCTTTAGCATCTGAGCATTTGGACCTGGAAACGGTGGCTTGTGAAGCTTAACAAGCGGATTGGTCGTCACTGCAGATTGTCAAAGTTTACCAAACTTGAATCCGAAATTGAATTTGCATAGTAAAATTTCATTGCACAGGTAAGTCCAAAACGAAACTCTTCATTGTGCCAGTTGGCACTAAAGTGCCTGAATTTTGCTCATGAGATTTAGTCCCTTAAAACCTCTTATCCACATTACACTGATGGTTTTCTTAACTGGAGGGTTTTCCTTAAACACGACATGTCATGAAGATTTAGAAACCATCTAGAAACCACCCAGAACACCCTAGCATCATCGGCGAGTTCTGCACAAGCAAAGAGCGCTCAGAAAAATGTATGGGTTCTGCTATTTATTGCCGTTTTGTGCTACAGAAGAAACATTCATCAGATTTCCCTGGACAAGAGTTGACCTGCTCTACTATTTCTGTCACAGAGATCTCTCTCTGAACTGGAAACAAGAAACATGTTCCAAGAATCGGCTTAAAGGCAATAATTTGAGTCCGAGGCGAGCTTCTTGGAGTAACTGTGCTGCTAGCGTACCAGTACAGTACTTCATATTCATGTGCACCAGTGGAAAATAGCATGACGCCCACCTCAGGTTCTGGGTTTATTGACCTCTCCCGGTTTTGATATTCCTCCGCAGTACGGCGAAGTTATATGTCACTCTGGTGGTTCTCGTACTGCTGTTTCAGATGATCCAAAGCAAACGGCATCCTCCTGTGTGTGTTTGTTAGCGATCCAGGGGTTGGCTATATTCTCTGCAGGATTACAGCTGGCTCAGGTTGTTGGAGTCTCACGCCACAGAATTGTGTACGTAAGCACATTGTGGAATTAGGTGCGCTCAACACATGTCTGGAACCTGCTCTGGAACCAATAATTTACTTCAGTCTTTTTTGTTCTGCTTGTTTAGGCCCAGCAGTCAAGCTCGGCCAATGAAAATGTCTATTTGTGCTCAAACACCTGGTGTAATGTAATTTGCACCGTTTTGAGGCAAAAGTGTAGCCTGGAGTCAGAGAGACGCTCCACCACAAGCCGTTATTGTCTTATAAAGCAGTGCCTCATCTCTATGAGCCAGAGGAAATGCAGTTTGTTTGCACTCGTAGATGCAACAACGAACACATAAACACAAAAGATGCACTAACGTCAGCAGTTTCTTGTCACCAAAAGTTGTTCTTGCCGACACTTTGAGGTGAGTTCACTAAACGGTTGCATGCTTTCAGTGGGGAAAAAAATACAGCAAAAGACAAAGCTGTGTTTAATTGCAAAAAGAACCCCAATGCATGTAAACAAAACATGACAAACAACAATTTCTTGGTAGCAATTCTGTTGCAACATATCTTGCTTTTTGCATTTTTGCTTAATTTATTTTGTCAAAGTCAAAAAGATGTTTCATATAGCTACACTGCAAAAATGTGGATCTTACTTAGTATTTTTGTCTTGTTTTTAGTCAAAATATCTAAAAAAAATTTAAATCAAGATGCATTTACTAGATAATCAAAATGACAAGCAATACTAGCAATACTATTACAACAAGATTTTTCTGGCAGATGATTTTACTTATTTTAAGCAAAATGCGCTTATTTTTTTTCCTCCAGGATACAAGATGCTTATCAAATAAACTAGAATAAAATTGACTAGAAACGAGACAAAAATATTAACCCTTTAACTGTCACCGTCCACTCTGTGGGACGCCTAAGTTTACTTCACCATTTTACAAATAAATTCTAATCTAATCATGACAAACTATATATCGTTGGGAAGGTCTAAAACTCCTAAACAGATATTTTACCACTCTTCTGTGTTACAAATTATGTAGGAATAGATTCATTTATGGCAAGAGTGCACCTCTAAATCTTCATCATAACAGGAGTTCTGTCACAAAAAGAATTTCTTTGTTGCCTTTTTACCTATCACACAACAGAAATCTTAAGAAATTATATATCACCTGAAAACTTAAAATCTCAAAATTCATCCTTTGAAAACCATTTTAAAATCAGACATTGCATTACAATGGAAAATGTACATCAAAATCATATTACAGAATGTTTTACAAAAATGTAACTCTGAATAGTGCATTGTCATGTCTATGTTCAAGATAGGGAGTGACAGTTAAAGGGTTAAGTAAGATAAGCCTTTTTTGCAGTGTAAAAACACTGACAAAACTGAATATAATTGCAAAAAGCATTTTTTTTTTGGTAGCATTTTTTGCAACACTTTCTTTTTACTTCAGTTCAGTTTTCATTTTACATTTTTAATGTATTCTTTTTTTTTTTTTAAAGGAATGCTATAGTTTACATAATAGTTCAATTGTTTAAAAATTTAAATTTGCTAAAAATGTGCTCAACCTCAGGCCATCCAAGGTGTAGATGAGTTTGTTTCTTCATCAGATTTGGAAAAATATGGCATTGCGTCACTTGCTCGCCAATCTTCTGCAGTGAATGGGTGTCGTCAGAATGAGAGTCCAAACAGCTGATAAAAACATCACAATAATCCACAAGTAACCCACACCACTCCAGTCCATCAATTAACATTTTGTGAAGTAAAAAGCTGAGTGTTTGTAAGAAACAAATCCATTAGGAAGCCGTTTTAAACTTCAAACCATTGTTTCTGCTTAAAATATGAGTCCATAATTCATAATAACGTTTCCTCCAGTGAAAAAGTCCAGCTTCTGCTGTCCCCTCATATCAAAATCCACCCACATATTTGCTTAGAGCTGTTTTGGTTTGTAAATAGTGCTTGATCTGTGCAGATTTCCCTCATGATTCATATGAGATGACTTTTTCACTGGTAAAAGCAATATAGGACTCATGATTTAGCCAGAAGCGATGGTTTGAAGTTAAAAAGTGCTCAATGATTTTTTTTTTTTACAAACACACAGCTTTTGGCTTCTCAAGATGTTAATTGATGGACTGGAGTGGTGTGGAGTACTTGTGGATTTTCGTGATGTTTTCATCAGCTGTTTGGACTCTCATTCTGACGGCACCCATTCACTGCATAGGATCCATTAGTGAGCAAGTGATGCAATGCTACATTTTTGCACATCTGATGAAGAAACAAACTCATCTATTTCTTGGATGGCCTGAGGGTGAGTGCGTTCTAAGCAAATTTTCATTTGGGGTGAACTATTCCTTGCAGAAAATGCATCTTTATATTCTGCAGTACTTTATTTGATTGCAGCTGTATGCATCATCTTTTTGACTCCATGGCAATCCAGTTTAACCTGGCACTAAATGTGGTAAAAAAAAGGTATGCTATATTTCATTTTTTTTTTTTTCATAATTTAAGTTTTATTTAAGCATTTTTTATTCTTTCCCATGTAAACACATAGACACAAAAGATGCACTGGCATCAGCAGTTTGTGTTCTTTGTGTAATTCATAACAACATGTTTCTGTCACCAGACGTTGTTCTTGTCGACACATTGGGGTTAATTTTAATAAAGAGTTGCTACAATTTTGCATGCAGTCTGTCAGTGAAAAAAAAATACTGGAAAAGACAAAGCTGTATTTAATTGCAAAAAGAACCCCAAACAACAGTTCTTGGTAGCAATTATTCAGCTTTTTTTCCATTTTTACTTTATTTATTGAATTTAAAAAGATGTTTTGTATAGTTAAAAATACTGACAAAACTGAATATCCTTGCAAAAACATATTTTTTGCAACACTTTTCTCAGTTTTAAATGTACATTTTTAATGCATTGTTTTTTAAAGGAATGCTATAGTTTAAATAATAGTTTAAACTATAATGTAAATTTGCAAAACATTTACTCAACCTCAGGCCATCCAAGATGTACATGAGTTTGTTTCTTAATCAGATTTGAAAAAATGTAGCAAAAAATGTAGCTCGCCAGTCTTCTGCAGTGAATGGGTGCCGTCAGAATGAAAGTCCAAACAGCTGATAAAAACATCACAATAATTCACAAGTAATCCACACCACTAAAGTCCATCAATTAACATCTTATAAAGCCAAAAGCTGTGTGTTTATGAAAAGCAAATCCATCAATAAGCTGTTTTAAATTTCAAACCATTGTTTCTAGGTTAAAATATGAGTCCATAATTCATAATAACGCTTCCTCCAGTGAAAAAGTCCAGCTTGTGTTGTCCTCTCATATCAAAATCCACCCACATATTTGCTTAGAGCTGTTTTGGACTGTTTTGGCTTGTAAACAGTACTTGATTTGTGCAGATTTCCCTCATGATTCATACGAGATGACTTTTTCACTGGTGAAAGCAATATAGGACTCGTAATTTAGCCAGAAGCGATGGTTTGAAGTTAAAAAGTGCTCAATGTTAGATTTTTTTTTTTTTTTTTTTTTTCCAAACACACAGCTTTTGGCTTCTCAAGATGTTAACTGATGGACTGGAGTGGCTTGGATTTTTGTGATGTTTTTATTCTGTTTGGACTCTAATTCTGACGGCACCCATTCACTGCATACGATCCATTAGTGAGCAAATGATGCAATGCTACATTTTTCCACATCTGATGAAGAAACAAACTCATCTACATCTTGGATGGCCTGAGGGTGAGTGCATTCTAAGTAAAATTTTGTTCTTGGATAAACTATTCCTTATTCCTGCAGTAAATGCAGCTTTATCTTCTGCAGTACTTGATTTAATTGCAGCTACATGCATCATCTTTTTGGCAATCCAGTTTAACCAGGCACTAAATGTGCTAAAATAAGAATATGCTGCATTTAAATTAAGCATTTTTTATTCTTTCCCATGCAAACACGTTTCCTTTCTATGTAAATGAGACTCGTTATTGATTGCACCTTATTCATAAACCAGGTGCCATTGTGATGCTGTGCAGTGATCATGATAGTGTGTTGCATCCTACACTCTTTATTACTCAAAATTGGGTTTTGCACCATGCAAAGGTCTTTTGTGTACATTTGCGCTGTGCAATTTGCATAATTTCTTTAGCGAGCGGTGCTAAAACAACACATGCGCCACGTGCAAATAAATGGTGCTATCGGCGTGTGCGATTCATTTTAGTCAATTCCCCTTTTGTATCTCTGAAATGGGAACGCACGAGTCGGTGACCTACCTCTGCCTTTATCAGAAAACTAATCGAGCCGGTGTATTGTTTGCATTAATAAAGCCTGCGAATAAAGAAGGGCACCGTGACCCAGTTGAGTACATGATCACGCAGGGCCAGAAACCTCCCGATAAATCACGCCACATCACAGCGAACGCGGCATCACACCCGAGCGCTTCTCTCCCGTTCCCAGCGTTTGCAGCGAGCTGGGCGTTTGTTTGTCAAAATGCCACTCGGTAATGAATATTAATGTGCGTAGATGTCAGAGAGATGAATTGTGGGGGCGGCTGAAAGCTGCATTATCTAGAGTTTATTTGCCGCATGTAATGAATAGCAGAGGCTCAGACACTAATAGGGCGGCTTCAGAGAGCAGATAGCGGCGCGTGAGATAGTCTGCTCTTTTGGAGTGGCTATTTAATGTGTTTAATTCAAGGTTTTCTTTTTTTCTCTTATTAAATAACAGTCATTTGTCAGGGCTGGGAAGTGAAAAATGTGTGGGAAGAGAATATGTATGCATTTGACTATATGCTTGGGAGTTATTTGTTATCTTCCAACTCGATGTCACTGCATTCGTAGTGAATGGTTCACTATCTGATTCGTATCTGTAAAGGTCGAGCTAAACTTCAGCATGAAAATAACTTTGGACCTTGCAAAAAATATATGCAATATATGCATGCTCTGCGGCAGAGATACTCATGTTATTATAGGATTGGGTGATATTATGATAAAATATTATGATATCATTTTTCATATCAGTTGATATTGATAATTATTAGCTTTATTAAAATTAACTATTGGTCTTCTATAGTAGCATACATTTAAATAATGATAGCCACAGTTAAAACTACATATAGCATGGTAAAAATATAACTTTATGGCTTCTAGTTATTTGTATGAAAAACAGCTCTAAATGCGTTTAGTATAAATGTACAAACACTATAGCTTAATCACAGAAATGACTGTAATTATATTCCATTAATTTAATACATGTCAGCATTAATATTATAATAAAATTCAATGTGATTTTGGCACATAAACATTATACTGAACATTGATCAAACTCTTGTTATCATTTTATCAAGCCACAATTATATCGCTTTTTGTATATAATAATTGTTAATAATTAATTTTTAGTTTTCATGATAAGGATCAAAGTGTACGTATATATTATAAAATTATTAAGATTATTTTTTGCTTATTATATTTGTAAGTATTTAAGTATATAACTATTTACAAGTATTTGTAATTTATAATATTTAGCATTTATTTGTTAAAATAAATATAAATGTAATCATTTATAAGTATTGTAACTTTTATATATTTTTAGTTTTACTTACTCGCCATTGGAAATAATGCAAAATACAGTTTTATTGCCAGCGATATATATCGCATATTTTGTATGCATATTATGCATAATTATGTGTAATAATATTTATACATGTAATCATTAAGTTAAATAGAAATATAGAGGTTGTAACTGTTTATGGTTTTTTATTTATTATTTAATTAAATTTTTTTTTTTTTTTTTAACTTACTTGACACTGGAAAATACTGCAAAATACTTATTTTTATTGCTATCAATAAGTGTATAATAATTTTAGTATTCATGCATAATTTTTTTTGTAATATTCCAAAAATCAGTTATTAAATTAAATATAATTATTGTAACATTTTATATTTCTTATATTACTTTTGTTTATTTTTATTTTCAGTACAGTATTTGATTTTATTTACGTATTTATTTTGAAGTATTCACCTTTGGACAATAATGCAAAATACAGTTTTATGTAACTATCTATCTATCTATCTATCTATATATATATATATATATACACACATATTACATATTGATATAAACAAAGAGTTAGACAATTCGTATATATAGCTATAAATTATGTAATATTAAAAACAGCACTTAATGCTTCACAAAAATGAATGCTTTAAAACTTTAGGAAGCAACAAAAGACAAAACTTCTGTGTGTATTCTTGCATTGTACTATCCTGTGTTTGCACAGCTTGTTGTGTTTACTGTAGATTTTATGTTTTTTCAAGTCCCTGGAAAAGTGTTTTACATACTTAGTAGCAGTAGAAGTAACTTTGTCAAATATTGTAGAAATAATTAATAAATGAACCATAACTGAGAGTGAAAGCGGGTTTATCTTATTTTTGCTGGTACATCTGAAACATTAAAAGCTAGAAAAAGAAACTACAGCACCTCCAGATCTAGCAGTACCACAGACATGTACAAATAAAAAAAGGAACAAAAGTAAGAAATTGTCAGAGCTGAAAATGACGTCTAATCAGTGAGACAGCAGCATCGGCAGCAGCAGCGCAAATGGCCGCTATCTGAGGCAGAGAGAGAGTCTGGTCATGTTGCCGTCCTTTGATGTGATGCCCGAGACGGGCAGAGGGCAGAGAGATGAGGAGATGAGTCAGCAGCCCCGTGTGTGTGTGACAGAGACGCCTCCATCTCTCTGTTCCAGTCCAGTGCCGTAGGAAATGTACCCTGATATTAGCTATTAAAGAGCAGATTGTCAAGGGAGGGACGCCAGCTCAGACAGCTGCACAATGCGGGCAGAAAGCACGAGTCAGGAAGAGACAAGAACAGACCGGAGTTAAGATGCTTTCACGTGGTTCAGGGCTGGATTATGGACTGGGACGGCGCTCTCAGGTCTCAGGAGTCTCGAAAACCATAGGCTGTGTGAAATTTCACCTGCAAATCTGATTCCTAAAGGATTTTTCTGAAGAACAGCAGGCAGTTTAACTGTTTAGGACAAACAAGGCACTCATGAACAGCTATTACTAAACAAAAAAAACACAGCTGTGGATCATTCAGGTAACAACAAGAATCAAGCATATGTAAACTTTTGAACGGGCTCATTTTTATAAATTCAACTATTATCTTCTATGTGAAATATCTTATTCAGTTCAGTACTCAATAAAAAATAACATGCATTTTGCACGATCCCACTTATTTTGGTAAGAGAATTAACATTTTGCAGATTCTGCAAGGTGTATGTAAACTTTTGACATCAATTAACCCTGATTCAGATTTGCCAAGATAAAGAAGTCAGCCATCAAAAGTCAGAGATCTCAGTGAAATGAAAATACTCTTACTTTATACTCTTACTCCATGGCTCATTTGCTTTCATTTTTATTCCTCCTGAGGCATTTTATGAGAAACATCTGAAACTGAGTTGATAGTTAAAGGTGAAGTGTGTAATTTCTGCATCACCAAACAAAACTGCACAGGCCTTCCTTATAGGCAGTGTAAACAGTGTAAACTAGGAGAAAGTTATAGAAAAAATACACAGCGGAATCCATTAAGTCTGTGAAAGAGCAATAAAAATTTATTTTGGGAAGAGAGAGATTTGCAGACTCCGACTGTTCAGTCATCAGCAAACCAGCATCTTCTCTGTCTGCAATGCTCAGCCTTTCATCAGCCACTGAGCTGGAAAAAAACCTTACAAATACACACTTACAGCTTGCTAGAGGTGATGATGATGCTGCTGCTGTGAAGGAATGCAGCTTGAAGTCTCTTCAGCTTTTCAAAGCTGAATTTATTTCATCAAAAATGCTGTAAAATTCTGAAATATTATTAGATTTAAAATAACTGCTTTCTATGTGAATATATTGTAACTTAATAATTTATTTCTGTGATGCAAACCTGAATTTTCAGCATGATTACTCAAGTTTTCAGTGTCGCATGATCTTTCAGAAATCATTCTAATATGCTGATTTGCTGCTCAAGAAACATTTTTGTTTATTAGCAATGTTGGAAACAGTTGTGCTGCTTCTGTTCCATTTTTGTGGAAACACTGATACATTTCAAGATTCTTTAATAAACTGAAAGTTCCAAAGAACAGCATTTATTTGAAATAGAATCTTTTGCAACATTACAGTTGTCTTTACAGTCACATTTGTTCAGTTTAACTCTTTTTTTCGTTTCTGTGTTTTGAAGCTAGAGTAAAATTAGTTTTTTTGTTCAAAAAGACTCTTTTGAATGTATTCATGCAACAAAATATTCTGTAGGGCATGATATTTTTATGAAACAATGATCAAAAATGCAGTAACAGAGGTGGCTGTTAATGCATTTATGCATCTTTGCTAAATAAAACTATTAATTTCATTCCCAACTATACATGAAACACCAAATCTTTTCCGATCGGCTGTGAATGTGTCGTGTCACGCAGCAGGTTCATACTGACTGTGGACAGACAGATTGGCTGTCACTAGAAAGCTGTCGTGCGGCGGCGCTTTGTACGTGGCGTTATGGCAGCAGCACAAATGACCTCCCTCACTGGTGTTTCACAGCAGCTATTACTCTCTATAAAATATGAAGCATTTCTAAATGAGATATTTGGGGCAATTAATAAAAAAACAGAGGTCTGACAGGAACGCGTGGCCCTCGGGGACTGATTTCACAAGTCAGTGTGATTCATAATGGGGCATAATCATTATAATTAGAGGCCTTAATCCAGCATCATGGTGAAAATGTAATCAGAACTCAAGAGAACTTTCTGATTAGTTGGTATAATAACGAGGGTGGAAGGATTATGGAGACGTGCGCTTATTACTGCCCCCGTAATTAAAGAGCAGAGATTGGCAGAGCTTTCCAGACCAAAGAGGAACTGATGGAATGAGCCACTCTCTTTCTTTACTGAGTTACCTGAGAAAATGAGATATATATTTCACGATTGGCTTGGTATTATTTAATTAATATTTTTATTACTATTAATAATAATTTTTAATATAAATTTTAAAAAGTATTTTTTAAATTAAATTTTTTAAAAAATTACGTTGCTTTCAAACTAATTTCTGTAGTTTTATCAAAGTGTAATAAATTTGACCCTGGACCACAAAATATTTTAAAATTGAGATTTAAACATCATCTGAAAGCTAAATAAATAAGCTTTCCATTGATTGTATGGTTTGTTACATGACATTATTTGGCCGAGATACAACTATTTCAAAATCTGGAGACTGAGGATGCAAAAACATCAAAATATTGAGAAAAACGCCTTAAAGTTGTCCAAATGAAGTTTGATTTTACTAATCAAAATTTAAGTTTTGATATATTTACATTAGGAAATTTACAAAATATCCTCATGGAAAAATTGTCTTTACTTAATATCCTAAGGATTTTTGGCTTAAAAGAAAAATTCATCATTTTGACCCATACAATGTCTTTTTGGCTATTGCTACAAATATACCCGTGCTACTGGGACTGATTTTGTGGTCCCGGATCACAAAAGGAATTAACATTTTTTTTGCAAAGTGTAGTAAACTACTTTTAAAAATGAATAATAACATGTTTAATTAATAATCTATAGATTTATTTCAGTTACAAATTTCAGTTAGTTATTTTAGTGCATCATGTTAAACTAAATGAAAATCACAACTTTTTATTTCAGTTAGTTCATTTCTGTGTTCATTTCTAAGCAACTTTATATATATATATATATATATATATATATATATATAATTATATTATATATATAAATAAAAATCATCAAAAACATTTTTTCATTAATAATACACTTTTCAACAGCAATATTACCAAATAATTTTATCAACATGATTATATGTTTTAGAGTGAGAAAAACCAGCTAATATCTAAAAATATCATATTTGCAAGTCCCCCCCGAGGGCCAATTTTATAAAAGAATGTATAAAAAAATCTAAATTTTTTTCAAAAATACAAAAAAAACAGTAATATTGTGAAATATTATTACAGTTTAAAATAATATAAAAATATATTTTAAAATATAATTTATTCCAGTGGTGCCAGTGATCCTTCAGAAATCATTCTAATATGCTGATATATTGCTTTTTATTAACAATATTGGAAGCAGGTGTGCTGCTTAATATTTTTTTGAAACCTGTGATTTTTTTTTTTTTTTTTTCAGGATTCTTTGATGAATAAAAAGGTAAAAAGAACTGCATTTATTCAAAATACGAAATATTTTCTAACAATATAAGTCTTTGCTATCACTTTTTATCAATTTAACACATCCTTACTGACCACAAATGATTTACTGACCCCAAACTTCTAAATGCTAATTTATATTGTTACAAAAGATTTCTATTTTAAATAAATGTTGTTCTTTTTAACTTTTTATTTATTAAAGAATCCTAAAGAAAGTATATTCCAACAAAATATTAAGCAGCACAACTGTTTTCAGCATATTAGAATGATTTCTGAAGGATCGTGTGACACTGAAGACTGGAGTAATGATGCTGAAAATTCAGCTTTGCATCACAGGAATAAATTGCATTTTAAAATATATTAACATAAAAAAACATTATTTTACATTGAAATAATATTTCACAATATTACAGTGTTTTCTGAATTTTTAATCAAATAAATGCAGCCTTGATGAGTTTTTTTTTTTTTTTTTTTTAAAAACCCAAGAAAGATTCTAAACATAAATAATACATGAAAAAAAAATGTTTTATATGTTTTAAAATGTTTGATTGGTGACATAAAAATGAACTCCATGGACTGACCCAGATCTGCTCCGTCACCTTCAGAAGCCAGATAGAGCAGATTGATCAAGGCCATTCTGGTCATTAATGAGGAATCATCGATCTTTTAGTCTTTTTCCTCTTTTGATGTTGTATCTGTGTTCTTTCCTCCTTCTTTTGGCTCACAGGTCACAGCAGAGTCTATACATCACCAGCACACTGACAGACAATCAAAGCAGCCTGTACTCTCACAAATTATCCTTTAATGACTTATTTTCACACACAAATGCTGCTCAAATTGATCACACATCGTAGTTGGATGTGCCAGACTTCCTGTAGAGTCGGCCGCTTGTGATCAGAGCTTCCTCATGGTAGATGAAAATGAGGCTAATGTTCAGGTCAGCGCCGCCGCTCACCTCATTTACTCTTTATCTGTCGTTCAAGGTGAATCTCCCCATAAACAGCAAATGACTTTGTGGGCTTTTTGACGTCGGTGCTAATTTGATTAATCGTAAGTAGAGCTGTTTTAAATCACCTCCTTACTGAACGAGTAAAGCTGGATGGAAAATATTATCTAAATTGCTTGGTCTGTTCACAAGATACATGGCAAAGTTAAGTTTAGCTATTTTTTTTAGACTATGAAGAGCTGTGCTGCTGTAGATTCGGTTATTTTCTTTTGCATTATCCTCACTCGTTGCACACAGTAAGTAACAAATTGCGCAACCAGTGTAGTCCGATTCATAAATGACTCTTTTGAAACGGTTCTTTTTAATGAGTCAGTCAAAAAGAGAAATTAGTTCTTGTTTGAAATGTTACCACAAATAGTGTTGTGTTTGTTTAGTATGTAATTAGAACTATTTATTTGAGGATTTTCCTCAAAAGTAATAAAAGAATCATTAATGGAGTCATTATGGAACTGGAATCATTAAGTGGAATGTGATTCATAATTGGTTAAATTGCCTGTAATTCTTAAAATAGAACATAATTCTTTCCAGACGATGTCCTCCTTCACACACATTATTACACCGAATGTGTGTCTACTAAACAAGCACTAAAACTATTAAATAGTAATTAAAATAATGCTGAAGTAAAATATGAATATTAGAGGGAAAAACTTAAACTTTAAAATGAGAACTAAATGAAATAAGTTTATATTAAAAGCCCTAAAACTGAAATAAAAGTTAAATGAAACTGAATAAAAATATAAAAATAAAAAAAACAAAAACTAACAAAAATGACAAAAGCACATAAAGCAATGCAAAAAACGTAAATTAAAATTACTATGAAAATATAAAAGTAAAACCAAATTCAAAACACAGATAAATACGCTTTTTCATTGTTAACATTAGTTAATTATATTAGTTGATCTCAGCATTTACTAATACATTTTTCAGAGCAAAAATACAGTTAACATTAGTTAATCAATTGTGAAATAACATTTATCAAAATAATATTAACAATGGTTAACAAATGTAAAAATTTTAAATATTGGTTTGATTGTTCGAGGGTTTTTTTTTCTTCTTCTTCTTCTTTTTTTTAAAAAATAAATTACTTTTCATTGACTCAAACCCTGGAGAAATGCAGTGGTTAATGCTTTTCATGATGTTGATAACAAAAAAAAAAAAAAAAATATATATATATATATATATATATATATATATTTTTTTTTTTTATATTTCTCTGGGGGTTTTTTTATATAAAAATAAAATGTAATTGTATTACATTACTTTCATCATGTAAATGTAAAGTGCTGATGACATGTAATATAGTTAGATGTCTTATTGCTGATATGAACTGTTACAACCGGTTTGTTTTTTCTCTCCAAACCCTCATCTGTAGAGCTTTGAGAAGAGCTCTTTTGGCTTCCTGTTGTCTCTGGTCGAGTTCCCGGCTCTTACTTACAGTGGTCAAGCTCGACTGAAGTGTCCGTGTTGCCGTGCCTGCAGATTTAATAGAAACTGGAGTGCAAATGAAGTTCTCTGTGCCGAGCCGTCATGGTCAATGATGCTTCTCTGGTGGGAGAGAAATGGCTCTTTTTTGCCATCGGCTCTGGCGCTGCAGTCCACGGCTCAACAAGCTAATCTCCTTTAGCCAGCTGGTGAGCCTTTCAACACGGATGAAGGACTTTGGGCTCTAAAACTATATGTGGAGAGCTAGACATTGGTGGAGTTAGGGTTAACTAGGTCTGAAACGATTAGGCGAAATTAATAAAAAACAAAAAAACAAACAAAAAAAAAAAACGTCAACAAATTTATTGTTGAACAGTCGTTTTATCTCATAATGTAGGGGCCTGCAGTAACACGGTTTGACCAGTGTGGCGCTGTAGTGCAAAATTGTAATTCAGTCTCCTGGCTGCCAGTGTTGCCAAGTCTGCAATTTCCTTGCAGAATTGTGCTACTTTTATACTGCTGAAATCGACCTCCTGGAAGCAGGTTTTGACCCCCTCGAATGCGCATTTGCGACTGAAAACTACTGCATGCGTCTTTGAAAAAATATTTAGGAGCACCATGTGCGACTGACCCGATCAGCATATTTGTGTTGCACTGAGGGGAGCTTCAGAGGTTTCTGTGTATTTTTGCAATATTGAGTAATGCATCACAGACATATCTCATGAATCCTTTCATAAACAAAGTGTAAAGAGAGTGTGAATAAGAGATTGATTGTGCAGTATAGAGAGCTTTGTTGATTATAATGGAACTTTGTGAGATCCTGATGAACTAAAATGAGTGACAGCTTTTAATGACTTTTAAGGGAGTTTGTAAATGATATTGAGTTAATACAACAGTTAAATAAACAAGAGGTTAATATTAAGTGACTTACATTGTATGACTATAACTGATTTTGCTGTACTTTGTCGTCAAAAATAGTCTGAAACAAGTCACAATCAAGCCGCTGCACATCTACATTCAAACACAGCGGTGTTTTGTTTATAAATGAACGTGCGTTTTTAAACAAATCTAACGAGTCAATGATTCAATTTCCCATTCATAAAGAGAGTCACTTGCTTTATTTCTGAATAAATCAGCTGTTCAAACAAATCAAATGAACCATTCAGTAATTAAATCAGTGACTTGCTGCCACCTACTGGCAGTTTTAGTTTCATTTTTAAAAGTATCTTTTTAGTTATTTAAATCATTTAATATTTTTGTATTATTTAAAACTTTGATTGCACTCATGCCACCTCTGAGCCTCATTAAACATATGAAAATACACCTACAAACCACTACAAATTAATTTTGTTAATACTGATTTCATTTGATTGGTAACTTATTCTTATTCTACTTGTTCTTATTCTGTTTTAATTAGAAAAAAAGCTTAAAAAATATAATTTTTTAAAAAATTTGACATAAAAGATGACTTTAAGTTGCCGTTACAAAGGTAAAACAAAATTGTAAAAGCCTGTAAATCACTTTAAGGAGTCAAATATCACCTCGTAATTGGAAGGCTAATTTTTGGATCATATTTTTTGATTATTGATTAGAAGGTGCTCCTAAAATTTGACTGTGCTCCTGAATAAGTGCTCCTAAAGAGAAAAGTAAGCGTAGAGCCAGAGATCCCTTCGCTCAAGTAGAACTACAGATTCTCATGTTAAAAAATAAAAGTAGAAGTACTGACTACACTTTTTACTAAGTTAAAGTAAAGAAGTATGGGGTCAGACATGTAATTAAGTAAGAAGTACCCATTACTACTACTTGTTTTAGTGTCACGCTGGTAACTGGACCTCACATCATATTGACACATTAATACAAAATAACTTACATTTTAAAATTTGAATGTATCAAGGCTAAACAACCACCTTGTAGGACAAAATTTCAGGCTGGGAAATATCACACTCATCCAGGCCATCCCATACACCCACAACAAATTCTGAAACCATGGACAACCCTATTTTTTTGTATGGCCATCACATTTAAATTAATGTTTAAAACCTTAGGCTGGGGCCGTGCAAAATAAGAAAAGGGCTTTCTCTTGAACTGCACCTTCACATCCATTTTCCTTTTCAGTCTCTTCATTTTCCATGATATCTCTCTGCATCTCACTTTGTGTGTGTTTGCTTTTTTTTTTTTTTTTTTTTTACTGATTTTCTTGTACCTGTCACTTTTCACATCAGCCATTTACCATTATGAGCAGAACTGTCTCCACCTTGTTGCAAAACAACCACCTCGTTATATTCTATTTGCAGTAACAATTTAAATTTAATGTATCACATTATGATCTGGTGTTGTTGTTTTATCTTAAAATGGCTTAAATACTGTAGATTTAACAAAACTATATTTTCTAAATTGCCTAAATGTCAAAATTAGTACAATAATGATTACATCATGACAATATCTTTACAGAAAAATCCTAATACTGAACATGTTATTGCATTATAAAGAGTCATATTTTTCTCTTACCAAAATTAATAATGGTTTATTACAGTAAAAGTATAGTAACCTTTTTGTTTTTTTATTTGGTGGATTGATTACAATCTGTTTTCATTTACAACCATAGTTTTACTACACATCTCATGGTCAGACTATGGTTAGTGTAGCAAAACCATGGTTCATTTGTGGTTACCATGGTTTAACTATAGTAACCATGGATTTTAGTTTTAATTTTTGTAAGGGTTGTGTTGTTATCTGCCCTAGCTCCCTCTGAACGTATTACAAAATGATGTTTTATAATATTTGTTTGCTAAATTGCTACTGTAACTTTACGGAAGATAATAATGATGTCCTTTAGCATAGAGTATTTTGAGTGATTATAGCAATTTAGTTTAGTTTTGTTTATAGTACTTCTGCTGTAGTTTTGTCTTTGTTTACTTAGATAAGCTTTAAAATGCTGGCAAATCTTAGCAGCCTGTTTACAGATGAAACTGACCTGCACTTGAAGTCCTCAACAGGTCATTAGTTTTGCCTCTATGATCCACCCAGGCACTTCCATTCCATTCTCGAATTCACTTGCAATGATTACTCTGATAGAAACCGTTTTGGTGGAGACGTGGAGCGCGTGCAAGCCAAATCGCGTTGCCAGGAAAGACTAACCGATCCATGATTTATTAGAGATTTGTTATCAAATGGTGATACATCAAATGCTGATTAAACTGAAGTAACGAACCTGGTTTAAAAATGTAAGAAGTAGAAAGTACAGATATTTGTGTAAAAGTAAAAGGTAGTCAGAAAAATCAATAGTGAAGTAAAGTACTGATACCAGAAAAATCTACTTAAATACAGTAACAAAGTATTTGTATTTTTTTTTTTTTCACCCGTGCAGGCTGCAATCCACAAACTGCAAAAGCTGAATAATTAATCAAAGCCTACTGATTAATCAGTGAAACAATCAATGATTTGTCGATTCTAATAATCATTAGATTGATTGATTTTCAAACGTTTGTTGCGTTCGCTAATTGGTTTTATTTTGTGCAAGATTATCGGTAGCACACATGCCACTTTTCTTTTACAGATGATCCGAAGACAAGCTCGGGGATAAATAAGAGACTCTACTTAACGGGTCACCAAAATAGAACAATATAATTCAGTATCGATTGAGTCCCCGGGGTCTGAAATGAAGAGAGCCTCTGGGTTATTACTGTACAAAGAGTTCAGGCCCCTCAGACATTGATCAGAGCGTCCTGCCAAAACCAGAGCTCATCTGGGGAAAATCAGCGGCACTTTATCTTATTCGGCGCAATTAATTTCACCGTCGAGCGCATTAGGTAATCTTGGCGTGTGGCGCCATTGATCTCGATATCTGACACAGTTATTTTCCAGCACAAATAAAGGAAGTCTTCAAATCAAATCCAACACTTGGGGAAAAAAACTCTCAGCCAGAACGCAAGAGTGCCATTTGACGGAATAATGTGCTCATGTATTATTGACAATGGCACCGGAGGAGCTTTTAGAGGTTGACAAGTCATCAGTGACATCAGGGTTTGTGTTTATGCATGCCTGCTGCATATTTATTCATCCAAAACGCAATCCAATACTCATTCATCCAGTGGACAATATAATGTGTTTATAATTAGAAAAATCTGACTTTTATTTGCACCTCAATAGCATTTGGTGCATTTGCTTCAGTTAGAAAAATATGCATGTGTTTGTCAAATATTTATTTAATTTTGTAATAATTTAATTTTATATTTTTATGACATTATAACATTTTTGTCATTTTTTTATCTGCTATTAACTGATCTGCTATATAAGATTATTCTTCTTCTTCTGAGCCAAAATTTTGTCAGTATCTCCTCCTAGAACTTTAAAGCTACAACCACCAAACTCAGGTCAGACCTTCAGACTGGTCTGAGGTTAGTTGCTATATCTTTTCTAACTGATCTGGATTACGGTTTTTGAAAACCAGACTATCAAAACCACCTGAAATCCCGTAGAATTTCATTGAGGGTGTGAAAATTTTTATACAATGAGACTTATGGTGAATTTAAGCTATCTGTTGCTATAGTAAAGCTTAACAACTCCCTACTAAAAAAACTGCTAAAACCAGCCTAAGCCAGCTGCTTTGGCTGGTCTTCCAGGCTGGTTTGGCCTTAGCTCTTCAAGCTGGGAAACCTGCTTAAACCAACTATTTTCAGCTAAGATTAGACAACCAGCCTAGGCTGGTTTTAGCTGGTTTTAAGCAGTTTTTTTTCATTCATGTTAGCAACATGTTAAATCATGTTGAAACATGCTAACAACAGACTAATCAGGCAAGAAAAATGCTAGCAGCATGCTAATTATGTTAGAAACATGTTAGAAATATGCTAACAACATGCTACTCATGCTAAAATCGTGCTTGCAACATCCTAGTAACTTGCTAATCATGTTAAAAAAACATGCTAACATCATGCTAGTAACATGCTAATCATGCTAGAAACATGCGAGTAACTTGCTAATCATGTTAGCAACATGCTAGTAACATGCTTGTCATGCTAGAATCATGCTAGAAACATGGTAGTAACTTGCTAATCATGCTAAAATATGCTAGCAACATGCTAATCATGTTAGAACATGCTAGTAACTTGCTAATCATATTGCTATGTAACATGTTATCAGTGGTGGAAACATGCTAACAACATACTAGAAACATGCTAGCAACATGTTAATAACTTGCTAATCATGTTAAAAACATGTTAACAACATGCTAGTAACTTGCTAATCATGTTAGCAACATGCTAGTAACATGCTTGTCATGCTAGAATCATGTTAGCAACAACTTGCTAATCATGCTAAAACATGCTAACAACATGCTAATCATGTTAAAACATGCTAGTAACTTGCTAATCATGTTGGAAACATGCTAGTAACATTAATGGTGGAAACATGCTAACAACATACTAGAAACATGCTAGCAACATGTTAATAACTTGCTAAACATGGTAAAATATGCTAGTAACTTGCTAATCATGCTAGACTCATGCTTGCAACATCCTAGTAACTTTGTAATCATGCTAGCAACATGCTAATCATGCTAGAGTCATGCTAGCAACATGCTAGTAACTTGCTAATCATGTTAAAACATGCTAACAACATGTTAGTAACATGTTAATAATGTTGAAATCATGCTAGCAACATGCTAGTAACTTGTTAATCATGCTAAAACATGCTAGCAACATGTTAATCTTGTTAAAACATGCTAAAAACTTGCTAATCATGTTAGAAACATGCTAGTAACATGTTAATCATGGAGGAAACATTCTAACAACATACTAGAAACATGCTAGTAACTTGCCAATCATGCAAAAACATGCTAGCAACATGCTAATCATGTTAAACAATGCTAGTAACTTGCTAATCATGTTAGAAACATGCTAGTAACATGTTAATCATGGTGAAAACATGCTAACAACATTTTCACTGAAAAATCAAAGTAGGCATACCACAGCTCCAGAAACAGCAAAATATTTATTTATGTTCTCACCACATGGTGACGTTTCGAGCTTCAAGTTTTTTTTAAATTATTATTTTAATATTAATTTAATAAATTATTATTAACTAATGATTATTTGTTATTAGTTATGTGTGAGCGTGTGTGTAGTTATGCTGGAAATTGGGCAAAAGTGTTTTTGGATAATCTTTTTGTATAATTTGTTTTTGTGTAATCCATTAAACTGAATACTTGAAAAATGAAAGGTACTTAATTTAAATTATTTTTTTTCTTTATAATTGGAACTTGATAAGTGGAAACAAAACAGTTATTCATAATACATGAATGATGACTCTGGCGTCAGTGCAAGAACAACTTCACATTGTGAAGCACTTGAGTTCAAAACAAAAGACTCGCAATAAAAACAATAAAACTGTTATTTTGATCAAGATCTTTTATGGTATGCGAATTCTAAAGCACTGATCTCACACTTACCAGTAAGAGGTCATTTGTCTTTTGCAGGTGGGAGTCCTGGAGCGCCCATGGCCCCTTTATCACCCTCTTCTGCCCCAGTGTCCGGCCCTAACGTGGAGCCCACAGAGCCAGAGTCTACCTCAGTGTCGGGAGGGGAGGACGGCCGCTCCATCACGCCCAACCCGCCTGAACCGGAGGAGAACGACCCCGCTGTCAGTCCAGAGACAGAGATGGAGACGGAGGATGAGAAAGCGCTGCGTCTGCTCTACTGCTCCCTCTGTAAGGTGGCCGTCAACTCGGCGTCGCAGCTAGACGCGCATAACAGCGGTGAGCAGCTTCTCAGAGCACCTAGCAAAGAGGATTTTCTAAATTTAGCAAGATCAGGTCTTACTCAGACACCCTAACAGTTGAGGGACTTTAGAAGTACAAATCATCATACTGCTGTTGCTGCTGTTTTATGAAAGCGATAAGTCACTCAAGATTTCAGTGATTTTGTCATGGTAAGAAATCCAAATTACTGCACAGCTTCTTCTTAGTTTATTAAAAACCATGAGTCCGAGTTTTAAAAACGGAATTTAAAAAATCAAAATGCCACTAAAATACTAAATTAGGTTGCATTAACATGATAATTGGTAGCACTACTTTTTTTTTTTCAAGAAATGAATGATTTTATTCAGCAAGAATACACTGAATTGATCAAAAGTGACAGTAAAGACATTTAGAATGTTACAAAATTCAAATGTTCAAATTTTCAAACGTTCTTTTTGAACATTTTATTCATTCTAAAATTCTAAGAATCACGGTTTCTGAAAAAATATGAAGCAACACTGTTTTTACCATTGGTGATCATCAGAAATGTTTCTTGAACAGCGAATCAGCATATCAGAATGATTTCTGAAGGATCATGTGACACTGAAGACTGGAGTAATGATGCTGAAAATTCAGCTTTGCATCACAGGAATAAATGACACTTCAAAATATATTTAAATAGAAAACTGTTCTTTTAAATTGTAAAAATATTTCACATTTTTATTGTTTCTACTATGTTTTTAATCAAATAAATGCAGCCTTGGTGAGCAAAAAAGACTTTTTTTCAAAAACATGCCTGTTTTGAAACTCTTTTTGCTTCAGATAAGTGTTGTGATGTGGAGCTGTTTGATTTGGTTCAGGGTTTGGAACTTTTGAAAGATTTTTAAAAATATGCTAATGGAGAAAATGAATCATAAAAATACTGAAACCAAAGCTGCGGGTCACAGAGGCTGCTTTCCCCTCATTATTTGATCCAGCTGATCTCTATCATCTTTTATTTTTAATTAAAATGTTAATTTTGTACAGAAGCTTTACACATTTGTTTGTCTTCTGGTTTCAAGTATTCAAGCAAAAACCTTTTGTTTAAGATCAATGAGAAACATAAATTTAGTCGGAGTCTCTTTTGATGGTTAGTGTATGCTTAGTCCTAATACCTATAAACTACTTACAAATGTAATGCATCAGCACCGAAGATCCCGTCCAGCCCGCGCGGTTTTGTTTTCTCTGGCGAAGACGTATCATTAAGATGATAAATGTTTTGAACCTGCCATGTTTTGTTCCTCAGGCACCAAACACAAGACCATGCTGGAGGCTCGGAGTGGGAACGGCTCCATCAAATCCTTCCCCAGGCCCGGGCTGAAGAGCAAGCTGGCTGCACCCACTAAAGCAGACACGGGCCTGCAGAACAAGACATTCCACTGTGAAACCTGCGACGTGCACGTCAATTCAGAGACGCAGCTCAAGCAGGTGAGCGTCTGAACCTCGTTTGTCTGTCAGTCTGAAAGCGAAAGCGCTGCATTACATAGTTAGCATCACAGGCACTGCATATGTAGTGATTTGACTACAGATTTTACTTGTGAGATTTAATTTATTATGTAACACAGATGTTGTCACTCTATTGGAATGGAACATTATTTAGTGAAATATTGTTTACTGTTTTTACTATAATAATAGTATTAATTTCCTATACTTGAAGTACCTGCTTTATAGCAGTGGTTGAAGTGTTGATTTTACAGAGGTGGCAATATTATAGTAAGTACAAAAAAAGTACTTTTTGAAGAACATAGGTGCAATTCGATTTAAGTATGATTTAAGCATTATATTTTAATGTTTGATTTAATTTTGGAATAATTTATTATTATTTGTTGTTATTATTAGGATAAATTATGATGGATAATTTACATATTTTATTAATTTTGTAATTATTATAATTATTATTATTTTTATTATTAAGTATTATAATGAAATTCCATTATATATTATATTATTTAAACATTTGTAATGTTTTATTTAATTTTTTGCAGTAATTCATTATCATTATTATGATGATAAATTATTATTATAGATAGATAGATAGATAATTAACATGTTTTATTTAATTTTGTAATTATTATTGTTATTATAAATTATAATATAATGAAATTCCATTATATATTTATTATATAATTAAACATTTTATTTTAATGTTTTGTTTAATTTTGCAATAATTCATTATTATGTGTTGTTATTATTATGATAAATTATGATAGATAGATAGATAGATAGATAGATAGATAAAATATTTTATTTAATTTTGCAATTATTATTATTATAAATTATTATAGTGAAATTCCATTATATATTTATTATATAATTTAAACATTTTATTGTAATGTTTTATTTAATTTTGCAAAAATTCATTATTATTATTATTTGTTATTATTGTTATTATTATAAATTATGATTGATAGATAGATAGATAGATAGATAGATAGATAGATAGATAATTACAGTATTTTATGAATTATTATTATTATTATTATAAATTATTATAATGAAATTCCATTATATATTTATTATATAATATAAACATTTTATTTTAATGTTTTATTTAATTTTGTTCATTAGTTCATTATTATTATTTGTTATTATTATTATGATAAATTATTATAATGAAATAACTTTTATTTTAATATTTTATTTATTTATTTATTCTAAATAATAGTGATATATTATGTTGATATAAATATAATTTCTGTAATTTTGTGGAGAATCTAGATGCCCACCACCCATGACAATATCAAACATTATTTAAAAAATCATAGTAAAAAATCATCAGAATCATAAATTCAACATCATTCAGTCTAAATACATTCACATTTTACATTAATTAATTTAGCAGACGCTTTTTTCCGACTTACAATTGGGGAATACATCAAGCGATTCATCTTAAAGAGGCAAATAAACACAGAAAGTGCTTGTAATACCAAGTTTCAGGCATTGTTCAAATAAGTACAAGTGTGTGTGTGTGTGTGTGTATGTGTGTTATAATACAAATGCTTGTGGCAAATAATCTGCAGTGCAAATTGTATTTTAATTTGGTATGAAAAGTTGATAGCAGCATTAAACGCTGTTATAGAATCTGTAAAGTGTGTCTGTCAGCTCATCACATCTGTGTCACATTCTGTGTTTGTATCGTCAGCATATCAGCAGCAGACGCCATAAAGACAGAGCTGCAGGGAAACCAGCCAAACCCAAGTACAGTCCTTACACCAAAACCCAAAGAGGAGCCACCAAACAGACAGTAGGTTCCTGCTTCCTCTCACTTCCAAATGCAACTGCAATCTATTCAATCAGCCTGAACAAGGAGGTTAATAATAGCCGGAGAAAAATAACAATTCGGTTGTGGCCAAGCATTAAAGGCAGTTCTGTTTTGTGTTATTAGTGATGCAAAGATAATGCTTTCAGCCCAGACTGTTTCAAAATCAGATGTTGCATGACGAATCAGTGCTGTATTTAATAAAGACAACATGAAACAATTTCACAATGTGACATTTCTGAGTGGAAAATTGTTCAGTGGGAAATAATGAAGACTGGGACTTCTGGAGTTTTATCTTTAGAGTGGTGGTTAATTGAAATTTCAGATGATTAAATAATTAAAAAGTACATAAAATTACAATAATATACAACACCGTTCAAACATTACATCTCTTGTTTATCAAGTAATATTTTGAAATATTATTACATTCCAAAATAACTGTTGTCTATTTGAGTGTATTATAAAGTGTAATTAATTCCTGAGATGCAAAGCTGAATTTTCAGCATCATTCCTCCAGTCTTCAGTGTCACATGATCCTTCAGAAATCATTCTGATATGCGGATTTTCTGCTCAAGAAACATTTCTTATATTATCAGTGTTGAAAACAGCTGTGCTGCTTAATATTTTCATGGAAATCATGATGCATTTTTTCCAAGATTCTTTAATGAACAGAAAGTTTAAAAGAACAGCTTTTATTCGAAACAGAAATCTTTTGTAACAACTTTTCACCTCAAACTTTTGACCAGTAATGTAGTTTATTAGTGTGTTTTCAACACCTGTTTGACTTGTGTATTGTATGTCAGCAGAAAAAGTTACTTCAGAGCAAGAGGAAGTCATTACGGTTTGATGAACGCTTATCAAAACAGTTTTGTCCTTTCGAATAACACGTCCTGATGAATTATACACATCAAGACCTTTTATTAAAGCAATAGTTCACCCAAAAATGAAAATTCTGTCATTGTTTACTCATACTCAAGTCGTTCCAAACCCGTATGCTGATATTTTTTCCGCTTCGCTCCATGCAACAACAGCTCGTAGTGAACACATCTGTCAAGCTCACTGTGAACACAAATGAGATTTCAAAGATTTTCAATGAGTCATTGGAATTTCAATGTGTTCCTCAAACAAATCTATCGTCTGACTTAAGACGTTTTGGAAGATAGCACGTGATTCATGTGGACGACTGTTGTGGTGCTTTACCAGTGCCATGTAGAATTAAAAACCTGTTCCCTGTCCAGCAGGTGAAGATGCCAGTCGGTAAAGACCTTTGTCCACCACTGACGACCAGGCTAATGCCGTCCCACCTGGCAGCAGTTGCCGCCGCGGCGGCCGCCGTTGGCTCCGCCTTCCCGCTGCGTGCCTGCCATAACCCCGCCCTCTTTCAGACTCAGTCCCTCCCCGCTGCGCTGCTCCGCCCTGCACCGGGGCCAATCAGGACTGCTCACACGCCTGTACTGTTTGCCCCTTACTGACCTTTGAACTATGACCGCCGACGGATCGGATCATTAACTCCTCCATCACCTCACACCGGGCACGCAGCCCGGATCGAATGCGCGATATCGCAATAATTTAAAAACGAAACACGAACCAGGTAACTATGCATCGTCATTTACATGTGACACACTGACATTAAGCTATAAATGTATTGGTGGAGATTTTGAGTTTTGTTTTTTTTCTGTACGGAAACCATGATTCATCATTATCGTCGCTTAGAGTACAAGATTGATTTGTAAATTTAAGGTGGGTTTGGGAACACAGAGATTTTATTAATAGGGGGAAAATGAAAAGTTGTATTTCTCTGCTGTTTTGCACTTTAAGTCTTTCTGTTGTTGATTTCAGTGCTTTAAACGAATAAGTCCCTTCCTGTTTCCAGCTGTTGGTGTAACCAGGTCAGCAGTGCTTTGTTTGTCAATGGACCCGTTTCACATTTCCGTAGTTCTCAGAAGCTGAAGTCGTTATAAACTTCTTTAGTGGTGAACAGAAACAAATATAATTTTTGTGTTCCTGTTTGCTCTGATAGAAAAAGAAAAAAATCCATTATAGCATTTCTGTGACTTCACAAAAGAGGAAGAAATATCCATTCATATGTCATGTGAACATAATCATATATCAAATATCTACGTAGTATTGAAAAGATATCAAAATTTACCATCACTCCTTCAAAAAAAATACTTTTAAAGTATTTTGAAATTGCTCATTTATTTTCCAGAATTAAGAATTGAATGATTATTAATCATATATTAATTTTACAAAAATAATAGTAACAGTTGTCTTTTCTTAATTAATTAATTAATTAATTAAAACATTTGCCACCATTTTTCTCAAAAAATTACTTTGAAACTATTTTTACTCTGAAATTGCTTATTTATTTTCCAAAATTAAGAATTAAATGATTATTAATCAATTAATTTGACAAAAACTACTACTAGTAGTAGTTGTCTGTTCTTGATACATAAATTAATCATTTAAAAATGTGCCACCATTTTTCTCAAAAAATAACTTGAATCTATTTTCACTCTGAAATTGCTTATTTATTTTCCAAAATTAAGAATTTAATGATTATTAATCATACATTAATTTGACAAAAATAATAGTAATAGTTGTCTATTCTTAATACATAAATAAATAAAGTAATTAATTCAAAAATTGGCACCACTTCCTCCAAAAAATTACTTTGAAACTATTTTCCAAATTTACAAATGTAATGATTATTAATCACACAGTAATTTGAAATAATAGTAGTAGTTGTCTATTCTTAATAAATAAATAAATAAAAAAATTGCCACAATTTTACTCAAAAAAATACTTTGGAACTATTTTCACTCTGAAATTGCTCTTTTTTTCCCCCCAAAATTAAGAATTTAATGATTATTAATCATACATTAATTTGACAAAAATAATAGTAATAGTTGTCTATTCTTAATACATAAATAAATAAAGTAATTAATTAAAAAATTGGCACCACTTCCTCCAAAAAATTACTTTGAAACTATTTTCACTCTGAAATTTCTCATTTATTTTCCAAATTTACAAATGTAATGATTATTAATCACACAGTAATTTGAAATAATAGTAGTAGTTGTCTATTCTTAATAAATAAATAAATAAAAAAATTGCCACAATTTTACTCAAAAAATTACTTTGGAACTATTTTCACTCTGAAATTGCTCTTTTTTCCCCCCAAAATTAAGAATTGAATGATTATTAATCACACAGTAACTTGACAAAAATAAAAGTAATAGTTGTCTATTCTTAATAAATAAAGTAATTAATAAAAAATTTGGCACCACTTCCTCAAAAAATTTACTTGACTATTCTCACTCTGAAATTGCTCATTTATTTTCCAAAATTAAGAATTTAATGATTATTAATCATACATTAATTTGACAAAAATAATAGTAATAATTGTCATAAAATAAAGTAATAAATAAAATAATTAATTTAAAAAAATCTTCAGAAATAATTAAAGAAATGCCAATTAACACATTGAATTAAATGTGCAATTTTCAAGTAGAAAAACTGAAAAACGTTAGTGCAGAGGTAAGAAAACACAAATGTATATGAAAATATATATTAATTTTTTTTTGGTAGATTTACAGTGTTAATAACTGTGGAAATGCATTTGTGAAAAGGGTCCATTAAGACCTCATGGAAGAAGTTATTGGTGACGGATCTGGCAGGTTTTGGACATCAAATGTGCATTTTGCACCATTATAATTTCAGACGTTTCGTCCAATCACGCTCGATCAGGAAAATTGTCATGTTAATTCTGATTGGCTGCTGAAGTCAAAGACAGACAAAGAATAAAAGTTCATTTCACACTTTTAAGACCCTCCAAAAATATGGTCACTGATTGCAGTCCAATTCCAGATCCAGATCCAGGTTTTTCCCAATACAGATTAAGCCCTGTTGTACCTGTTTGTGAATGTGTGTGTGTACAGCAGAACTTGGGGGAAGGTAAGTGGGTGATTTCCAAAGTAAAATGCTGCTGATTCATGTCAAAGCAAGGTTAAAAAATATAGTGGGATGTTTGCTAAACAGATGAATATGTAAATGTGCAGGAGTGTGTTGTGTGCGTATGTGGGGGTGAGTTAACGGGCTTTTCACCTGAAACTGTCCCTGGAAACATCTCTCATGAATATTACATGAGCTACTGGGGCCACAAAGCTTGTCTGTCTCTTCTTGCAATGTGAAAAACGATAAACATTTTCAAATAAAGAAGCCTGCTTTGTTAACTTGCTTGTGTGAAAAAATTATTTCCCTCAACTGTGGAGACTATGTGCAAATATATGTACACACACACACACACACACACTACCCTTTCAAAGTTAGGGGTCAGATGTTTTTTATTTTTATTTTTTTTAAGAAATTAATACTTTTATTGAACAAGGACACATTCAATTAAAAGTTACAGTAAAGACATTTATAATGCTACAAAAGATTTTTATTTTAAATAAATGCTGTATTCATCAAAAAAAAAAAAATCCTAGAAAAAAAATGCATTAAGGTTTCCAGAAAAATATAAACTTGTGAAAATCAGACTATGTACTACTTCTGTAATCCACACCACTCCAGTCCATCAGCTAACATCTTGTGAAGCCAAAAGCTGAGTGTTTTTTTAAGAAACAAATTCATAATTAAGACATTTATAACTTTAAACTGTCGTTTCTGGGCAAAATATGAGTCTATAATCCATAATAATGTTCCTTTAGTGAAAAAAATATTTTTATTTTTCAATTAAAGTGCAGCTTTTTACTTCACAAGATGTTAATTGATGGACTGGAGTGGTGTGGATTACTAGTGGATTATTGTGATCAGCTGTTTAGACTCTCCTTCTGACGGCACCCATTCACTGCAAAAGGTTCTGTTGGTGAGCAAGTGATGTAATACTAAATTTACCCAAATCTGATATAGAAACAAACACATGTACATCTTGGATGAGTACATTTTCATTTTTGGGTGAACTATTCCTTTAAATGTCTCATAAAAGTAGTCTATTGCGTGTATTCCAAGTTTCTGAAGTCATATGATCGCTCTGTGTGAGAAACAGATCCAATTTTAGGTTTTTTAGGATCATTTTTCTTTGCATTTCGAATTCGCAATCATGGATTTAACACTTGAGAACCAATAACGTTTGCAGTCAAACGTTGACGTCACCATCCACTTTCACTGTATGGAAAAACAAAGCTTAGACGTTTGAAGAAAGAAAATACAAGGCTGAAACAACCCGAGGGTGAGTATGACAAAATGATCGTTTCGAGGGTGAGTTATTTCTTTAATGGATTGTGTCGAGAAAAAGAAAATAGTCCATGGCAATTATCTCGACTTTGCTTGTTTTGGTCCACAAGACGGTAAGAGTGAGTCACACTTGCAGTTGCTAATCAGCAAATCTACAATTGACCTCTTTTCGAAACAAAACAAAAGTGCCTATAAAAAGCCAATACAAGCTGTGTTTTTAAACAAGCGGCGGTTTCCAGGAGGTTCTCCGCATTATGAAACGCCGCTGCCATCAATTTCACTTTCTGACATTTCTGTATGAGTCACATTTGTCAAAAGCTCATAAGTCAGCACACGCGGGACTGAATAACCCGTCCTCTCCGCGGACTTTCTCGTGAACTTTCTTGAAACCTCTTACATAAATCCATGCTATGACTTGATTCGTGTTGAAAAGCGGCAGGTGCGCCGGTCCAGGAGCGACGGAGCCAGCGGTCTGATGAACGAACGGTAATGCTAGCGGAGAGTGAAATGCTGGCGTGGTCACGCTGTCTCTCAAACCGTAATGGTGAACATCTGCATGTAGGAGTCGATATGTTCTGTTTCAGAGGAAGGTCAGTTCCATGGTAGAAGACAGGCTGTATTTTAACCAAACCAGGAGCCAAATCAGATTCCAATTATCTGGATTTTTTTTCATTGTTGTTATTGGGTTTTTTAGACCATTACTGATTTATTATTTTTATTATTATTATTATTATTATTATTATTATTTATTTTATTTTTTTTATGGAAAAAGAATGCTGTGGATGGGATATGCATATTTTGACCTCTATGGCTTTTTTCCATAGTCATGCTGCTCTTTCTTTAATGAGAGCATAGACTTAGCAAGCACTGTCAAGCACTATGCACCTTATTTTTCAACGCGGTAGTAAGCAAGGTTGCCAGGTTTTCACAGCAAAACCCGCCCAATTGCTACTCAAAACTAGCCCAGTTGTTTCCCTCGATAAAATAGCGTTCTGGGAGGTAAAGTACACGTTTTTCACCCGGGTTCCCCTGGTAAAAGTGGCATTCCGGAGGCTAACTATCACGTTATTTGGATCGCTTCAACCCGCAGACATACAAAACATCCCGTGGCGGCAGTGTTAAAGGAGAAGTCCACTTCCAGAACAACAATTTACAAATATTAAAATATAAAAAATTATGGTTTTTGAGGAAAGCATTTCAGGATTTTTCTCCATATAATGGACTTCATTGGTGCCCCGATTTTGAACTTCCAAAATGCAGTTTAAATGCAGCTAAAAAGGACTTTAAATGATTCCAGCCAAGTAAGAAGGGTCTTATCTAGCGAAACGAACAATCTTTTTTTTTTTTAATACAAATTTGTATACTTTTTAAGCACAAAAGCTTGTGTAGCACAGGCTCTGGGATGTGCGTCCACGATGTTACGAATTAGTGATGGGTCGTTCTTGAACGATTTGTTCATTTTGAACGAATCTTTAATGTGACTCGGGAAGAACGAGTCCTCTCAGGGAGTGATTCGTTCAGTTGTGCATGCGCAACATCCTGTTAGGTTCTGTACTGGAATTAGTTCACTCGTTTCGAGTCTTCGGGTTTTTCGAGTTGTTCGTTCATCTTATGGGGCTGTCACGTGATGAACGAATGACTCAAACCCAAAAACTTGTCAGATAAGAGGCGAGGTTGAGCTAATCATAGACTGAAGACTAAAGGTAAACCATGAATTAATCTTTTCTGTTTGTTATAGCATTATAGTTTTGTCTTGTTTGTAGTGTGATCAACGTTTGTGTAAGCCATAGATGTGTTAGGGAAGTAACACATAACATTTTAATTATATTTTGCAAAAAATGAACGAAATGACTCGAGAAAAGATTCGTTCATTTTTCTGAACGAGACTCAAAGGTCTGTAAAATGATCCGAACTTCCCATCACTACTACGAATCACGTCTAAGTTCATCGTCTGTGTATTCCGGCTCAAAAAGGTAGAGAATGGCGAAAAACTCCATCTGATTTTCTCCTACAACTTCAGAATCATCCGACATCGTTGTACCTTTTTGTTTGTAAACAGCATTTGACTCACTTTCTTAGTCTTTGCGCTTTCGCTTTGTAAACACTGGATCTGTAGTTCCGCCTACGTTCCACGTAACCTTTCGACATGATTCAATAGTACGTAGCGTCGTGGACGTGCATCCCAGAGTCTGTGCTACACGAGCTTTTGTGCTTAAAAAGTATACAAATTTTTATTTTCCTAAAAAAACGACAGATCATTTCGCTAGATAAGACCCTTTTTCCTCGGCTGGGATCGTTTAGAGCCCTTTAAAGCTGCATTTAAACCACATTTTGGAAGTTCAAAATCGGGGCACCAATGAAGTCCATTATATGGAGAAAAATCCGGAAATGCTTTCCTCAAAAAACGTAATTTCTTCACAACTGAAGACAGAAAGACATGAACATCTTGAATGACAAGGGGGTGAGAAAATTATTTGTGAATTGTTGTTCTGGAAGTGGACTTCTCCTTTAAAGTAGCCCAATTATGCGGGAAAACCACAGACTTGGCAACACTTGTAGTAAGCTTGTGGGCGGGATTTCCGGTTCATTAGCCGCTGTAGAGAAACAACTAGAAGAATACCAACATGCAGTAAACGGTAAAACTGTTTGCACTGCAAACCAGTGTGCTCATAATTAAAAGAATGTATTAAATAACGTGGTAAGACACCAATTTGCAATATCAAGCAGCAAAACGAGCTATTTTGTACAGCTAAAAACAGCTGGATAAAACTCTTACGGAAAAATAAAGTAGTTTATAAAACCTGTGCTGTATTTCAAGTTTCCTAAAAACATGCAATGCAATATTTGAGAAACAAATTTAAATTTACTGACCATTTTCTCCTCCATTATTCTCAAATGCATATTTTATATTTAATATTAATAATAATGCAATTTTAATATTTTAATGCGGTAATATGTACACACAATACTGTTCAAAAGTCTTGAGTTAGTAGATCTTTTACATTTATTGAAAATAGTCTCTTCTGCTCACCAAGTCTGCATTTATTTGATCAAAAATACAGTAAAATTCTAAAAAAAATTTACAATTTAAAATAACATTTTTCTATTTAAATATATTTTAAAATTTAATTTATTTCTGCTGTGTAATGCTGAATTATCAGCAGTGTTTAGTGTCACATAATCCCTCAGAAATCAGAAATATTTTGTATTACTATTATGTTGAAAACAGTTGGGCCGCTTCATATTTTTGTAGGAAGTCTGATACTTTTTGTTCAGGATTCTTTGATTAATAGAAAGTTCAAAAGAACAGCATTTATTTGAAATAGACATTTCATAACATTCTGTAATGTAAAAATGTGGACAAAGTGAGAGAATATATATATATATTATAGTTTTATATTACATATAATTTAATAAAAATGATCAATATCTTATCATAAACCATTATCTAATATGTTTGTGCTTGTATGTAGCCTGTCTTTGTATTTCTGTGAATTCTTAAGCTTCTTATAATATTGCATTGTTAGATTAGCAACACAGAAAACTGATCTGAAATCAGTTGAGTTGAGTTTTCTATGTGCTTTAGATTAGGAGTGAAACTTAATGCATATGTATAACATTAAAAATGGTGAACAAACAAGGCTACATTTTGGTTCTGATACTGCCTTAAACACAAGCTGCCTATAGTAGACACAAAAAAGTAAAGTAATAGGCTTAGCGGTTTGCGAAGACGTGGGTGAGTAAAGGATGACAGAATGTAAATTTCTTGAGGAACTATTCTTTTAATAATGCTGACAGACTTTCTGAGATGTGGTTGTGTAAAAATGTCCCTGTTTCAACGTCGATCCATGTTCATTTCAAGTGAAAGTCCTTTGCTAATGCTATTTTGAAACTGTTTATAATGCATTTGAATCACGAGATGTTTTGAGAAGGCCGTGTGTGTTCGGGACGTCATTCACGAGGTGGATTTATTTCCAGAAATCCATTTTTCATACCCTCCCGGCACACCGTAGAACACTTTACTCAGCACTCGAAGCCTTGCACTTCTCTTCAAGTGCCTGGGGGGAGATCTAAAGAAGACTAATGGAACATGACGATCCTCGGAGGACGAGCGGAGAAATTCAAGCGCTCCGGTCGCCTGTGCGCTGCTTTGATTCCTGATCATGACAAATGCAGTAATTAGCATTCTAGTCCAAGAGGAGCGAGTTCTCTTTATTCCTGCAGGTTTATAGCGGAGCCTGCTAAGTACTTCGGGCCCGTCTTCATCCTTGCTGCCGCGCCGAGACAGACCGAAGCCGGCATGATGCGTCACGCGTAAAGCACATCTTGCGCTTGCGATTTTATGGCTCATGTCAGCAGTGCTTCCAGCAGGGCTCTCTTAGATTTTAGTCATTGTTTGAAACATTAGCACACTCGAGACGATGTTATCCATCAGTGGTGCACCTGATATGGCCAAAAACGATTACAGTCTTAATAACGGAGCTGACGTTGCTTTTAAGCAAGATAAACAGAGTAATCTGTGACAGCGACTCAAGAAGGATAATTTTATCTGTAGAGGCTGTGAGCTTGGAAGAGGGTCATTCTTATTATTTTGTGGTCAAGTATCACTCATACTTAGGGATTTGTACAAGGCTCTAGGCCTAAGTGTTGTTTTTAGGCATCTGGCTTGTTCTTACATGTTTGTTGTTACGAAAATGAATGATATCTCTAATTTTGTTGTGGTGTGCTTTTGCTTTTCTAACCAATCAGACTTACTATTTTTACCTGGCATATGAAAACACACTTGGAAATGGATGCATTTAGAAATAACTACGCAGAGCTCCCTAGCAACGTGATAGCAACTCCCTGCCATCCACCAAGAATGCTTAAGTAACCATATAGAAATGTCCTAGCAAACACTCAGAACACCTTAGCAACTGCATCACAATGCTTTGGCAACCACCCAGAATTCCTTAGTGACCACACAGAAAAACTTTGGCAACCATGCTTTAGTAACATACCAATGCCCTGGAAACAACTCAGAACTCCTTAGCAACTGCATCACAATGCTTTGGCAACTGTTCAGAATGCCTTAGTAACCACATAACAACACTCTGGCAACCATTCAGAACGCCTTAGTAACTATGTAGCAATGCCCTGGCAACCATTTAAAACATCTTTGCAACCATATAGCAACACTCTGGCAACTAATTAAAAAAAACACTTGGAACTGGCAACCTAGCAACCACTCAGAATGTCTTAGTAACCACATAGCAACACTCTGGCAAGTAATCAGAAAACCACTTGGAACTGCCAACCTGGCAACCACTCAGAATGCCTTAGTAACAAGAATGCTGGTTACATCCTGCCATCCATTCAGAATGCTTTAGTAACCACATAGCAACATCCTAGCAACCACTCAGAATGCCTTAGTAGCCATATAGTAATGCTCTGGCAACCATTTAGAACACCTTAGCAGCAACATAGCAACACCAGAATGCTGGCATCATCCTGGCAAACATTCAGAATGCCTTTGTAACCACATAACAACACTCTGGCATCCACTCACACACACACTCCCTGAACCACATAGCAATGCCCTGGAAACCACATAGAACACCTTAGAAACCACATAGTAACATCTTGGCAACTTATCAGAACACAACTTAGAGCTGGCAACCTGACAACCCCTCAGAATGACTTGAACCACAAAGCATCGTCCTAGCAACCATTCAGAGCGCCTTAGCAGCCAAAAAGCAACACCCTGGCAACTACTCAGAACATTTTATCAACCACATGACAACGCCCTGACAACTAATCAGAAAACCACTTAAAACTGCCAACCTGGCAACCACTCAGACTGCCTTAGTAACCTTATAGCATTGTCCTGGTGACCATTCAGAAGACCTTTGCAGCCACATGGCAATGCCCTGGCAACCACATAGAAATGCCCTGGCAACTAATCAGAAAACCACTAAAAACTGGCAACCAACCAGAATGCCTTGGCCACCACTTAGAACACCTTAGCAACCACATAGCAAAGTCCTGGCAACCACTCTGAACACATTAGCAACCACATAGCAATGCTCTGACAACTAATTAGAAAACCACCAAGAACTGGCAAGCCCTCAAAATTCCTTAGTAACCACATAGCAATGCTTTGGCCACCACTTAGAACACCTTAGCAAAAACATAGCAACACCCTGGTAACCACTCAGAACACATTAGCAACCACATAGCAATGCTCTGACAACTAATTAGAAAACCACCAAGAACTGGCAACCTGGCAACCCCTCAAAATTCCTTAGTAACCACATAGCAATGCTTTGGCCACCACTTAGAACACCTTAGCAACAACATAGCAACGCCCTGACATCTACTCAGAACACATTAGTAACCACATAGTAACACCCTAGCAACTAATCAGAAAACATCCAATAACTGGCAACCATCCAGAATTCCTTAGTAACCACATAGCAACACCCTGGTAACTAATCAGAAAACCACCAAGAACTGGCAACCTGGCAACCTCTCAGAATGCCTTAGTAACCATTTAGCATTTCTGTGGCCACCACTTAAAACACCTTATCAACCACATAGCAACGCCCTGGCAACCACTCAGAACACATTAGCAACCACATAGCAATGCTCTGACAACTAATTAGAAAACCACCAAGAACTGGCAACCTGGCAACCCCTCAGAATGCCTTAGTAACCACATAGCAATGCTTTGGCCACCACTAAGAACACCTTAGCAACAACATAGCAACGCCCTGACATCTACTCAGAACACATTAGTAACCACATAGTAACACCCTGGCAACTAATCAGAAAACAACCAATAACTGGCAACCATCCAGAATGCCTTAGTAACCACATAGCAACACCCTGGTAACTAATCAGAAAACCACCAAGAACTGGCAACCAGGCAACCCCTCAGAATGCCTTAGTAACCATATAGCATTTCTTTGGCCACCACTTAGAACACCTTATCAACCACATAGCAACGCCCTGGCAACCACTCAGAACACATTAGCAACCACATAGCAATGCTCTGACAACTAATTAGAAAACAACCAATAATTGGCAATCATCCAGAATGCCTTAGTAACCACATAGGAACACCCTGGTAACTAATCAGAAAACCGCCAAGAACTGGCAACCTGGCAACCCCTCAGAATGCCTTAGTAACCACATAGCATAGTTTTGAACACCTTCAGAACACCTTAGTAACTTAATTATGATTCTGAAATGTGGCCACTTTCTGATTTGATCATTTGAATACTGTTCATAATTAAATTCAGAAATATGCTGATGAAAACATTAACTAGAGGGACAGTCAACATCTCAGAGTCGATGAGGGATCTGAACGTGTGCAGCTGAAAAGATGTCTGTAATTGTTTTTTGGATCAGAAGTTAAAGTGTAAACCGCTGATTATATTGTGAGGCTTCAGCTCAGACTACAGGAGTCCAGAAATAAAATCCCCCAAGTGCAGTTTAAAGCACAAGCCAAAAAACCCTTAAACAATCAATGAATAAAAATGCATTCAACGAGAGTAATGATTATTCAAAAGAGAATATACACTGCCAACCATCTCCTGTATAAAATAAAGACCCTGGATCAAATCGCAGTGTTGGTGCCATTGAGCCGTTAGCAGCTAATTCTATTAAAGTTCATTTCCACATACCTGTATCTTTATTATTTTCCAGTCTGAATGCATTATGCATGATCACTGTGTATACAGCGCACCCTTAAGAGTTATACGCAGCAGATCATAAGTTCGAACACAATAAAAGCTGTCCTAAAGTTAAGAGTAACTGCACATTACGGCGAGGTTTTACTGCCGCCTGCGGCTCCAGCACTAAAGCCCTGACAGAAATTATACCTTGTTCTGTTTAGCTATCGTTAACCTCCAGAGTTCTCACTGGCAGCTTTCAGTGTCATTAAACCACAACGTTTCTTTGAAAAGGAGGGAAGGTCATCAAAAATGCATTTTCTAAATAACCTAAACGCAGGGCACTCAAAGAGCGAGGGCACTTAAAGGTGTAGTTCACCCCGAATTCTGTCAATTCCTCACCCTCGTGTCCTTTTAAACCCATATGACTTTCTTCGTTTGTGAATAATATGCTGTCCGACTATGGAAAGCAGATGGGGTCAAAACTCTTTAAACGGACCGCACGAAATTGGACCATTTCAACAAATGCTTTTTGTCCATGTTAATGCAACAATTTTTAACACATGTGTATTTGTGGACATGCACATTCTGAGAAAGAAGCAAATATAATGTCTGATGTTTGCATACAGTCATGGCCAAAAATATCGGCACCCTTGCAATTCTGTCAGAAAATGCAACCCTTCAGAAGAAAAGTAAAATCTGATACAATTCAACACAGTACCCAAAAAATGCACTGGACAAAATTATTGGCACCCTTAACTTCATATTTGGTAGCACCCCTTTTGGAAAAAATAACTGAAATCAATCGCTTCCTGTAACCATGAGTAAATTTCTTACACCTCTCTACTGGAATTTTGGACCACTCTTCTTTTGCAAACTGCTCCAGGTCATTCAGATTTGAAGGTTGCCTTCTCCCAACTGCTGTTTTGAGATCTCTCCACAGGTGTTCTATGGGATTCAGATCTGGACTCATTGCTGGCCATTTCAGAACTCTCCAGCGCTTTGTTTGTAACCATTTCTGAGTACTTTTTGAAGTGTTTTTCGGGTCATTGTCCCGCTGGAAGGCCCATGACCTCTGGTGGAGACGCAGCTTTCTCACACTGGCCACTATGTTGCGCCCCGATATTTCTTGGTAATCATCAGATTTCATGATACCGTTCACACAGTCAATGCATCCAGTGCCAGAAGCAGCAAAGCAACCCCAAAACATCTTTAAACCTCCACCATGTTTGACTGTTGGGATTGTGTTCTTTTCTTTTTCTGTAATCAGTGCCATGATGTCCTTTACCAAAAATCTCTACTTTTGTCTCATCTGTCCACAGTACATTATCCCAGAAGGATTGTGGTTTTGTCACATAAGTTTTGGCAGTCAACTCTAGTCTTGCTTTTTTATGCCCTTGTGTCAGCAGTGGTGTCCTCCTGGGTCTCCTACCATAGCGTCCCACTGTTGTACCCTGTGTCTGCAGATCAGCTTGAATTTGTTTGGAAGTTACATCCAGGGAGGTTAGCTACAGTGCCATGGGCTGTAAAGCTCTTGATGATATTGTGCACAGTGGACACAGGAACATTAAGATCTCTGGAGATGGATTTGTAACCTTGAGATTATCCATGTTTTTCCACAATTTTTTTCTCTCAATTTCTCTTTTCTCCATGCTCAGTGTGACACAACACACAAAGGTTGAGTCAACTTTTCTCCATTTTAACAAGTGTGCAAGTGTGATTACTATATTGCCCACATCTGTTACTTGCCACAGGTGTGTCTAAATACAAATTACAGGAGCATCACATGCTTGAAAAGCAATTATTTCTTACAATTTTGACAAGGTGCCAATAATTTTGTCTAGTCCATTTTGGAGTTCTGTGTAAAATTTTATCAAGTTTGACTTTTCTTCTCTTTTTTTTTGTGCTGTTGCAGTGCAAACGAAAACAGTAAGCACGTGAATACCAAAACATTTGCAACTGGAACAATTTTCTGAGAGGTGTTGCATTTTCTGACAGAATTGCAAGGGTGCCGATATTTTTGGCCATGATTGTATGTGCATAGCCCAGTGCACCATTGTGACATCCTTTGTGATGCAGCAATTTCATTGGCTTCTGTGCATGTTGTTGCATTAATATGGACAAAGTGTGTGCTGACACAGTCAAATTTCACACTTTCTGTACAAAGACTTTTGATCCTGTTGGCCTTCCATACAGTCGAGCTTCTGTTTGTCTTCTGATCAATATAAATAAGTGAATAAAAGCCTAAATTAAATCTGTTCATCATATAATATATTCAAAAAATTTGGCCTAAATCACACAATTACGATGAAGCATCAAAGTTATAGTTGCATAGACTGTCAATGGAGGGAAAGAAATTGTTCAGATTTTTCATTTAAATATCTCATTTGTGTTCTGAGGATGTACGAAAGTCTTACGGGTGAGTACATTTTCATTTTTGGGTGAGCTATACCTTTAAGGCCTTCAGTGGGGAAAAAAACTCCTCAACTTCTTAATGTTTTCCATAAAAACTTTATAATGTTTGCCTTAAGGCTGGATTAAGGAATATGGAGGGTGGGAAAAAAAACATAAAATCGATCGTTAGGAGCACATCTCAAGGGCCTAGGAAAGAAAAGCCTGAATCGCTTCAGACGCTTCCAGTTCATTTCCATAGGAGATAAAGTGTGTTTTTACGGGCGTGATGTGAGTTATTCACACTGTCTGACTGTTGCTAGGGCTTTATGCATCACAGCAACAGCGGTTTTGGTTCAGAGGATGGCTGTTTCCAAGCAGATCAGGACCTATTTTGGGAGAAGTGCAAATGACAAATACATGCATGCTTAGATTGCAATTTATTACATGGGATTACATGACATATGACATCTTATGAAAGCGTATTTTAGGCCTGTGAACTGTCCTTGACATTCGCAACACATTTTACTTCCTTATTCTGAGGCATTTCTGATTGAAACAGGATTTTAATGAGAAAACAGAATGTTTGTCCATCAGGAATTGATTGTATTGGTGTTAGGTATCAGAATGGAGTCAAAGAAGGCTTGAAAAGAGAAAACCTTTTTATTTTTGCAATAACACAATTGTTCAACAAGAGCATAAATGTTTTTGTACGTTTATTATGGGGTAGATACTTAGGGTGTCCAGATGTCCCAGTTTATCTGGAACATTCTCAGTTTTACAAGGTCTGTCTTGACTGATTAATTCCAGAATGGAATAATGCACAGAATCAGAACAGAATGAAACAATGCACGGAAACGGCGCAGCATTCCGATGTTACTCAGTTGCATTCACACACTTGCAATAGTCTGTTTTGGCCTAAATGTAAATTCAAATGTAAATATAAAGGAAATACATTTCCTTATTGTGTTATTTGCAGTGTGCTCTGTTCAAAATTAGAATAAACTGAATAAAACAGAAGTAGTTGAGGAAGCAGTCTTATTGTAGTATTGGTCATGTATTATAGTTTTTATTCATATCCTGAATTAACTTTTGTTTTATATTTTGTTTTTATTTTAATTTTTAATAATAAGGTTTTTTTTTTTTGTAAATAATCCTGTCTTGTATTTGTCTTGTATTTTTAAAATTAGTAAATAAGTTTATTCTTATTTCAATTTTAATTTTAGTTCAGTTTTAGTTTTTAATAATTTCCAGTTCAGATTTTTAGTGCTGTAACTTAACACTTTAGTTCCAATTATATTATATTATTTTATTTTATTTTATTCTTATTTTATCATTATGTTTAGTTCCATTTAGTTTTTTTTTGTTTGTTTGTTTGTTTTCATTTCCAGGTAATTTTAGTGCTTCAGCTTATTTCAACCATTTGTAATCTTGGTCTAGTTCCAAGTTTTAATATAATATAATATAATATAATATAATATAATATTCCAGTTCGTTTCCATAGTTGCCAAGGCAGTATTTCTAATTTTAGTTTTACTTTTTACTTTAATTTTTTATTTAATAGTTAGATTTTATTTTATTTCAGCTTTATCTCAATTACCACTCTTTTAGTTTTAGTTACCAATATTGATTGTGCCATGAAGAAACTAAAAATACTAATGACATGAACTATAATGAAAAATACTTGTTTTTTCATCTTTATATATATATATATATATATATATATATATATATATATATATATATATATATATATATATAAATAACCATGTTCCTCCTGTCACTATTTCACCTCCCATGAACATTTCACAGGAACACCCTCCAATCCATCCTGTTTGAGACTTTAATAATCCGCTCTCCCTACAGATATCTGATACCCTCATGGTGACGAGGCCTGTTTGACACAATCCTTTGGTTCTTTTAATTCAGAGGGGATGAATCGGTGAGTGGAGTGACAGTAATATATGCGGCGGTCAGAGTTATCATCTTAATAGGACTGTCAGCTTGATGTCATCTCAGGGCTGCGGGTGACAAGCACGACAGGAGATGCATATCGTGGGAGAAAACAACTCAGATGTCCACAATGTCACCTTGTTGTTTCAATGTCCAAATGTTCACAGGAGCAATAAATTAACTCTAGAAGCATCTGCTTCTAATATTGTATTATTATATCCCAAAAATCATACTAGGAAATAAGTGTGATATGAAAATTATTATTCTTTTGTTAGATTTTCTTTATTAGATGGAAATGATCTGTAGTTAGTTCATTTGTTAATTTAAAGTCAATGCTAGAAGTCAATTAATATTTATTAAACAGTTGTCATGACAATACACAGTCACACATTTTGTGAGAAAATGCAAAAAGCGTGAGGTTGGGGGGTGAAATCCTCTAAACAATGAACAGATTAGTCCAAATTAATTCCTGAGCTACTTCAACTTTTTCTGTTTTGGCCAAGTGCTTTCTGAATCAGTGATTGGCTACTTGTAAGAACAAGTGGGATCGACCCAGATGAATTGGGTCATGCCCAATTTGCATGCATATTGATTTTGATTCAAACAAACCACAATGGCCTCTGGGTAATTTGCATCACCTGCACACCAAATTACCCTGATTCAATCTGACTGGAGTTGCAGTGGAGCTCATGTGGAAAAGCCCAAAGAGACTCACACGGCAAAACTTTCTCAAGCATTTTTATCGAGTAAAGTTTAAGTTTTTCTAAGGAGAAACAACAAGCACGTTGAGCAGAGCTAGGAAAGCGTCCTGCTGCCATCTGCTGGATAGGAGGAGCATGTGCAGGCAAGGAAAACTCTTATGATGCTGACAATATTACGTTTTAAATGCATGCATGCACGAAAAGTGCCTCATTATGGGTTCAGTAAACCGATACACTTCCATAAACACAACAAAGAAGCAGCAAGTGAACAGTTTTCATTATTAGAGATATATAGCACTTGTTCATAATACATTTTTAATTCCCAAGGACTAGATGTACTGATTTAGATTTTGAAAAAACCGCAAATACAGCGATTCTAGTTTGGTTTGAAATAAGAGACGTAAGTGTGGCCTCCAACTTTTCAGTAGAGCCAAACTGTCCTTCATAACAGCGTTTTTCAATATAAACACTGTGTGCAAATCGGAGCAGAGAGTTTCTAAAGGGAATTTTCTGGGTCTGGTCTCACGATTTGGCTTTGGTGTGTTTAGCCAGACGTCAGCAGTCTGACAATTGTAGCCAAAGCACTTAGTGTGTAATTTCTGTGGCATTTGCAGAATTTAGAGGTAGTGGCAGAAAAATACCATATGGTTTGCACTTAAGTTATGATTTGGTCAGTTACCCGGATGCGCGGCCATATTGGCGATACTCGGATGTAAATAACAGCATGGATTGCACGGTTAATGTAACTACTGAATATGTCCTGTTAATTTATGCTGTATAAACCATGGTAAAAACATGTGGAAGCTGCTAAATCAAATAGAGAATGACTTGGTAGGCAGGAAAGGTCACAATATTTTTACAAATTAAAGTTAATAGGTGGTAAAGATGCGGAACATTTGAATATGGAAGACACGCTCTGGATTGGATTAAGATATTAGCCTAATATTTCACCTACCTGACTGGAAATGATGATAACAAACACAAATGTCAAGATTCTTTTTTGCACTCTTCTCCTTGATTTGTTATAACTTTTGGCAATCTATAGTACTCCAAATGTTTTCCAGGTCTGACAATTAGTACAGCCCAAAACATGACAATAATTGACCATTTTTAGCAGCAATAATCTGCTAAATATGCAAGTTTCATTCAGTTCAGTGGCATTATGTTTAGTGCCGTCAGTATAGCTGATTGATGACGCAAAACACTATTGCATCGTTATGAAAACATCATTTTTGACCCATTATTTTGTAGCTTGCATCACTTAAAGTGACAAAAAACATCTTTCTGGAGTAACCTGGGATGTCTTGCTTAAAGAGACCGATGGACACTTTAATGTGGTATTTGTTTGGATGGACATGAATCTGAGAATCCAGGATTTGTCAGAGAGGATGTTCAGACCTCATTTACTTGCTTTATAAAATTAAATTGGACTTTGGAGACCATATAGGCTGAGAAGGTCTTCTGCTGTTTACTGCAAGTGTATCCACCAAACTGCTCAGCTTGGTCTCAGGTGGCTCACAGGTAAACTAATGGATGAGGATGCAGTTGAAACCAGTTTTGAAAGCCTTGTTTTGGCTTGTTGAATGACTCTGGGATTCGGTATTGAAGAAGAGGAACAGTGAATATGGAAAACACGCTTTGGATTAGACAAATAAGTTGACAGAAGTTGAGGAATCTACAACAAGATAAGCCAAAAATGTTGGAAAAACAACCTTTTTTGGCAACCAGGCTTGACAGTGCAAGAACTGGAACTCGTCTGATGGAATTGTTGGGGTCCAGGATTTAGAAGACATAGAATTGGAATTGAAAACTGAATCAAACATTCACAGCATGTATGTATACAATTCACCCCCTTTATTGGAAATATACTAGTACCTGGACATTAAAAATCGATCAGTCCCTCAGTGTTAATGCGTTACACTGCTGAATCCGTTTGGTTTACTGAACGTCTGCCAGTTAGTTTACCGACCACAGCTACCTGTGGTACTTGAGGAGTGTTAGAAAGTCCACTGTAGTCCGTGATGAAATCGTTTTGGATACGTCAGGCAGCCACAATTTTATAACTAGGAAAAAAAAACGCAACTCAAAATTGTGCAATTCAATAGGTTCTTAGAAATAAAAACATTGAGCATTTTGAGAGAAGGTACAAGACAGACCACTGACTAAATGTCAAGTTCATTTGTTAATAACACTACATACATTGAAAAGACCACCATTTAAACATGATTCTCTGTTAAAAGAAACTTCAAACTGGTAGTAGGATTTATGAGAGGCTGTACAGTGTGCAAATTACTGTCCGTCATGGCAGGCAAACCTAAATGATATAGACATGCAGGGTTTCTTTCTGCCCACAAAACATTGAAAGATCTCCAAGTCTCCAATGTTTGGAAGCAAAGGCCTTCACAGAGTCTTTTATGCCTGATAGCATGTATCATTTAAATTTGCCCACAAACACATGCCTTTAGTCTTCAGAGTACATGTGACAACACAAAACTGCACTGCATCACTGACGTAATCAGGCGGTGATAGTTTGCCCATGACTTCCAGTAAGATTACAATAAAAATTGCAGGGAAAGTTATTTTTTGTTATTTTTTTTTTGTTTTTTTAAATGATAATTGCCATGCCCACACGAAATTTGCACAGAATTCAAATGGCAAAACATTTTACATATGAAAGCTTGTTTCCACAATGGGGTAAAAAATAAAAAAGGTAATTGCAACTTATCTCACAATTCAGACTTTTTCCTTGGAATTCTGAGGGAAAAAGTCAGAATTGTGAGAGATAAACTCAGAATTCTGAGTAAAAGTCAGAACTGCAACAATCAAACAATCACAACTGTGAAATGTAAACATGGAATTGCAACAAAAAGAAAATTCTAAAATCAGAATTCTAAATTTAAATAATACTTTTTTCAGAATTGTGAGATATAAACTCAGAATTGCAATATAAACTTCCAATTTTAAGCTTTTTTTTGGAAACTTTAAACCAATTTTCATAAATCATAAAACAGTTCAGTGCTCATAATTTTCATATATTCTTTCTTTATATCTCACAATTGTTAGAACAAAAGTCAGAATTGCGTGATCTAATCTCAGAATTCTGACTTTTTTGTTGCAATTAAAAAAAAAAAAAAGATAATGTTACCTTAATTTTTTACTTTTTTTTTTTTTGGTAGAAACTGGCTTGCATACATTCCCCCTTATAGCCTTAAGCTTATAGTCTACTGAACACGTTTTACCATTTGAATCCTCCGAATTCAGTAGATTTTGCCTTTTAAAATGCACAGATTCCATCTGGGCCTGACATTAGTTGTATAAGCATAACAGAGATGAGAAAACAGTCCCAATTAATAATAATAATCATTCATACAGCAGGCTGAACATGTTTTACTGACTGCCTTCCTTGATTTGTTCTTTATCCCCAAATACAATATCGATTCACCAAGCCATTTGTAAGATCCCGCTGCCAAAGAGCTGGATGACTTTATGAGTCATGCTCATGAAGTCCCAATATTTTCATTTATCATCATGGCCATACTTCAATAAGTGGTGTATTGAGGACACAGCAGGTGCATTGAGGAATGCTTAACTAGAATGAAAAGCTACTGCATCCAAACTACAACCCAAATCAGTTTTTTCTTGAGCAGTTTTGAAACCCTTTGTTGGATTCAATTTTGAGTCATAAACAGGCCTACACGAAATCTGCATGCATATTTCCGCAGAACTGTAATGTATTCATGAAGTTTATTAATTTGCTAATTTGATTATGCTTACAGTTACCACTAAGAATAACACATTTTTACCATGTTTTAATGCAGAAAAACGTCTGCAGATTGCACCTGGGCCTGGTTATAAGGTAATCAGTTCCACATATTTAACACATACAAACGCACTCAATATTTCACTCTCTCACGCGCTTTCATCCGAGTTTGTTCTCCTGCTGAATTAAGTTAAAATGTGTATTTAGCATTTGTAGTGATACATGCATCCAGTAGACTGCTGATTTACATATTTTTTTCTTAAAAATAAAAAGTAAAAAAAAGTATTAGAAACACAGCTATACAGAGTCTTTAGCTAATCCAAGGAGCGAGGTTTGGAAGGAGGAGCCCCATGTCCAGATGTGATGCGGTTGGTTAGGAGGTGAGGACCATTGCTGTTTAGTTGCTACAGCAGGGACCTTTCGCGGGCTGTGCCGTTTCTGTTAGATCCACACCTCTGTTGCGTCCTGTGTTGGCACCTGCAGGCTGGGGCTCATTCTTGGGTAGTTTCTTTGCTAAGAAATCAGAATCAGAAAGAGCTTTATTGCCAAGTGTGTTCACACACGAGGAATTGGTCTAAGGTGCAAAAACAGAGATATTTTGTAAATATAAGAAGTTAGCAAGTTAAAGGAACAGTTCACCCAAAAATTACAGTTTGTTGAAAATTTACTCAGGCCATCCAAGATGTTTCTTCATGTGAACAGATTTGGAGAAATGTAGCATTGCATCACTTGCTCACCAATGGATCCTCTGCAGTGAATGGGTGCCGTCAGAATGAGAGTCCAAACAGCTGCTAAAAATCACGACAATCCACAAGTAATTCACACCACTCCAGTCCATCAATTAACATCTTGTGAAGCCAAAAGCTGCTTGTTTGTAAGAAACAAATCCATCATTAAGACATTTTTAACTTCAAACCATTGCTTCCTGCTAAAATGTGAGTCCATAATCCATAATAACGCTTCCTCCAGTGGAAAAAGTCCATCTCCTGTTGTCCTCTCACATCAAAATTCACCCACATATTTGTTTAAAACTGTTTTGGCTTGTAAATGGTGCTTGATCTGTGCAGATTTCTCTCCTGATTCAGTCTACATGACTTTTTCACTGGAGAAAGCGATATTAAGCGATAGAGGACTCATAATTTAGCAACAGTTCGAAGTTTCTTACAAACATGCAGCTTTTCACTTAACAAGATGTTAACTGACAGCCTGGATCAGCTGTTTGGACTCTCATTCTGACGGCAACCATTCACTGCAGAGGATCCATTGGTGAACAAGTGATGTAATGCTAAATTTCTCCAAATCTGTTCAGAAGAAGAAACAAACTTATCTACATCTTGGATGGCCTGAGGGTGAGAATACTTTCAGAACATTTAAATTTTTCAGTGAACATTTTCCTTTAACATGAAATGGCATTCACAACCCATTTTACCTCTAAACACTGACACATTTTCTTGAGTGAAACCAGATATTCCAGGTACAAAATGTAGTCGTGCAAGGCTCATGCTTGCATTTTTGTACCTCTAATCTAACAATGACAGAATGCTAAAAAATACTTACAGTATCTGCAAGGATGCATTGAATTGATCAAAAGTTTCCACAAAATACTAATCATTTTCAACACTGATAATAATCCTAAATATTTCTTGAGCAGCAAATCAGCATATTAGAATGATTCTGACGGATCATGTGACATTGAAGACTGGAGTAATGCTGCTGAAAATTCAGCTTTGCATCACAGGAATAAATTACATTTTAAAATATATTAAAATAGAAAAACTATTTTAAATTGCAATAATATATTTGAGTATTAACAGGTTTTTCTGACTTTTGTTGGCCATAAACTTCATCAAAATCATACTAATCCTAAACTTTTGAATGGCAGTGTATAACTATTTACCAAAAAAGTAGTGAGTCAAACTTGTTTATAACTTACCAATGGCCATAAAAATCTCATTCACGTTCATTGAAGTCTTTGCCGACGTTTCCATAAAGAGCAAACTGTTATCATCTGCATATGACTGTGCATCCTGTGTACAGAAAAAAAAAAAAAAAAAAAAAAAAGAAGTCAGGGTTTCACTCCAAACAGCCAGTTGTAAGCGACTGGAAATCTGCACAGCTTGTTTGTTTGTTTATAAACAGTTCCACATCTCATTTGTAAAGCCAACAGGAAGCGTCTGCTCCTCTGTGGCTGTTCAAACATCGCAAACCTGAAAGTCCAGCGCTCTCTTGTTGGCAAGGTCTGCCTTGTTTCCAGCCAAAGCTATTACAATATTTGGACTGGCTTGTCTCTGAAGCTCTTTCACCCAGTTTTTCGCACGTGCAAATGATTCCTGAAAGAAAAAAAATGCACTTCTGTAAAGCATTTTCTGGATTCAGAACTCTCTCGTTGTGCTTAAAGGGGACATATCCATTTTTTTTTTTTTTTTTTCTCCAGGTAATTTTTCTCTCACAGGTCCAAAAATGTTTTTTAAAACCATTTTTCACCCTTTTGCTTGTAGAATTAAATAGGTTTTTTGTATTCATATAAAAAACCTCTTTCACATGTGAAATGAGTAACGCCACTTTGCCACATTCACACTCAGGTTGCAGGTTTGCTGAAAGGATTTTATACTGAATCATTTTGCAGCTTAGTTTCCATAAATGCTCTTTTTGGACTTGGAAGTTCTGAGTTTAATCTCAAAACTGAATTGAACTGAATTTGATTTACCCTTGAATTGACTTGAACTAAATAACAACACTCTTGGCTTCTGTAGAACTGTAGTTTCTGTAGATCTTCAACAGTTACTGAACCAAATCTGAACTTACTTGAGCTGAATGATGACACTGCAGAATTTGAATTTGTCTCGTATTTTAAGATATTTGCATTTGTGTTATTTTCCTGTTCATTACCGTGAAGCTGCTTTGAAACAATCTGTATTGTGTAAAGTGACTTGACTCAAAAAATTGTATGTTAAGACTCACTTCATTTGTAATGTCATACACCACTATGGCCGCCTGCGCTCCTCTATAATACATTGGGGCCAGACTGTGGTAGCGCTCCTGTCCAGCTGTATCCCAGATCTCAAACTTCACTGTTGTGTCATCCAAACATACTGTCTGAGTCAAGAAGGCAGCTAGTAGAGAGAAGACAAGAGACGGGTCAGATCTTGCCATTAGTATCTGGTAACTGCTTGTAATTAGGGCTGGGCATTATGACTATATAAATCAGTGGCAGAAATGTGTCAGCCGATTGAGATGTTAAGGGGTGTTGATAACTGAAAACATTGTTTTGTACCTGTTTACCGTTGTTATTGTGCATATTGACTTATGACTATTACAATGACTACCGTGCCTCTTCAAATCCAAGTTAATTATCCAAGTTAATATATTAGTTGGTAATTTAATGAATAAACCACTGGTTGTTTAATATACACAACCTATTTTTTTTTTTTTTTTTTTCGGCAAACCGATACGATCTATCATACTATAATATAAGATTTTGGTCATCCATAAGTGAAAGGACAGCAAAACTGACAAGCTATATCGTGATATATTATTACCATAATATAAGATTTTGGTCATATTGCCCATCCGTAAGTGAAATTACATTACAGCAAAAATAACTGGTTATATTTAGTGTTATACCATTATGTTAAAATAAGATTTTGGCCATGCTGCTTATCCGTATATCAAATTAGATAAACATTTCTAAAAAAATCATAGCTTGTCAAAACAAATCACAGCAGGTTTTGATTGGCAAATACTGCGTTTACTGTACAGATCTTTAGGTAACTTCAATATCAGAGTGATTATGTACTATTACAATGACAAACATGCCTCTTCAAATCAGAATTCAGAGTTAATTATCCAATTCAAAATATTAGTTAATAATTTAATGAATAAGCCACTGGTTATCATAGTTAACCACTGCCTAATCATGATTGTTTAATATACAAAACCTTTTTTTTTTTTTTTCCTTCAGAAAAAATAAGTAGTTATATTAAGATATCATACTCTAATATAAGATTTTGGTCATGCTGCCATCCATAAGTGAGAGGACAGCAAAAATAAAAAGCGAAATATTGATATACCATTACCGTAATGTGAGATTTTGGTCGTATTGCCCACCCGTAAGTGAAATTACAGCAAAAATAACTGGTTATATTTAGTGTTATACCATTATGTTAAAAAAAGATTTTGGCCATGCTGCTTATCTGTATGTCAAATTCAGTAAACATTATTAAAAAGTCACAACTTGTCAAAACAAACTGCAGCAGGTTTTGACGGGCAAATACTGTTTACTGTACAAATCTTTAGGTAACTTCAATTTCAGAGTGATTATGTAATAAAATGAATTATACAATTATTTTTTTTTTTTTCTTTTTCCAGCAAAGATAAGTTATGTTGTGATAACCATTACTGTAATATACAATTTTGCTCACACTGCCCATGCATAAATGCATTAGCATCACATCAGATATGAGCTATTATACGCAGGAAATAAACTGTATCTCTTACCTCCTATTGTGCTTTCCTGAAACTCGTGAAACTGTCCTTTTACAAAGCGAAGGACTAAACTTGACTTCCCCACTGCAGACTCTCCTAGGAGCACTAGTTTGAATTGACAGATTTTGTTGCCGGCGTTCGGCCCGTTAGGTCTCGTTGCTCCACCTCTTCCTGCCATGACCCTAAGCCCCAATCTCCTGTACTGAAGTCAAGAGGTGCTTCTCAAACGGTCACTCCCAGATCTGCGGGAACAAACATTAATAATCTAGCATCGCTCCTCAGTTAACAACAACAACACTATTATGTAATGCAATATATCAGGGGTGTCTTGACTAGCCAAATACAACCTGAGGATAACAAGAGATGCACAATATACATTGGTGACCAGTTAGTAACAATATGCCATTTTCATTCAGTAATAAGCATAATCATACAGTTTGAGACCCAGGTCTTCAGATCTTATATTGTAATGTATGAGACTGACTATAACGCTGATATAGAAAGAACATCTATTGTGTAGTTTGTCATGCCATCAATTATATCCATACCAATGCGGTCACGTGACTAAATCGTAGACAACAGACATTGTTTAGGAACTGCCACTGTGTTAAGCCTTAAATATCCTTTGTGCTTTGACCCAAAAACCCAGTGACATCAGTCTGTGTCCCTAAACACCACAAACAAAAACCAAAGCTGTGATGGGAATGAAATACTAGCCTATTACATACTGAATACTGTATATTATGGAAGGTCATTTCTGCCACATGAGAAAATAAAATCATACTTAAATCATAATTATTGATTGATATAATACTTATGATTTAGCAATGCATGTTTTTTCTTATGTGGTAGAAATGGGCTTCTATAGTACATATTGTTTACTGCCAACTGTTTTTAGTAGTAATGCAACGAAACCCATAAACAGTATCCGAAAAAAGTTAAGAATATTTATTAGTAGGCAAAAATATGGAGTTTGTTTTCAGAGCTAGAACACATTTACATAATCTGTATCCCAGTGTTTCCTCTCACTTTCTAATTCCTTAATTTTACTTTTTGAGCCCACACATTGAAGTAGCATGAACATACAAGTGTTTAACTTTTTGATGTATACTTCTAAGATGTTTTCTGTATTACTGTAAAGCACAAACATACTAAAATACAAAAGAATGTTAGAACATTCAGAAAAAAAAACTTCCATGAAGTGCAGATACTATGCATACTGCAGAAACGGTATGAATAGTGTGGTAATATGCTATTCAAACACAGCCCAAGTACCACTGCCTCTCTGGTTCACCAACTTCCAATATCTACTTTACATTCCAGGCTATGCATACTTTATTTACATACCCTGTTATATCTTATGTGATATAGAAAGTATGAAACAGAGTGACAGTGCAAAACACAGGTTATTACTGACACTAATGATCAATCAGCGCTTGTTATTGCTTCTAGGCTTCCGAGGCGATTATAAATAGCAATTTATTGACATTTACGTCGGAATTGATAGTATATACTCAAATTAAATTAACATTATATATAAAACATGATTTATTTGACGTATAGCATAATCTGCCTTTCAAAACAAACCACAGCAGGTTTTGATCGGCTAATATTGTGTTTGTTGTGCAATTTAGTAGGTAAGCAGTCCTATTTCAGAGTGATAACAAAATAAAATCATGTAATTATTTAATAGTAATGTATTTATTGCAACGATATAAAGCTGGAGCTGCCTGTTAGCTTGTGATGCTAACTGTGCTAATGCTATTGCATGTCTCTATATCATTCTCTCTAATACACACATGTAATAATACAGTCAACTCCATGACAATCGTGTTCGGATGGTGTTCTCAGCGGTACTTTAGCGGGTCTGTCAGTTTCTCAGATGCTCCGGTTCAAATGGTTCAAAAGCTAATATAGCTAATGCTAAAAGAAAAACAGGCCGCGCGCTATGCGCTCACAAACAGCACTGAGCGTGACACCTCATAAATAAACCCTTAAAAAGCAAGAAGTCTAAAACAACTGAACAACAGTATAGCTTATTTCAAAAACAAAGAAAAAAAAACATTCAATCAAACATAACAGTACAAATGTTTAAAGCCCAGAGACTCGTACCTTCCTCTCGGTTCCTCCCAACTTCCCCTTTTGCATCAAAACTGATGATGACGGATCGGATGACTGGATCTGACGTCAGACTCATCGGCCAATCAAAACAACGCTTATCACAAATATATATATATATATATATATATATATATATATATATATATATATATATATATATATATATATATATATATATATATATATATATATTTTTTTTTTTTTTTTTTTCATAACACAGGGGATTATAATTTTGTATACGGAGTTATTATTATTATTATGTTTTTAATTTAATGTAACTTTTGAAATTCAATAGTCATATTACAGTTATGCATTTTATTCATATTTAGTACTTAAACCTTTTAAGACAATTTTCTTAATAACTTTTTATTTCTATTTATTTATTTATTAATTAAAAGCGCACTGGCAACTTATGGGACTATTTATATTTATTAATTTATTTACTTTTTTCATGAGTCTCTTATCCAATTAAAAGCGCACTAGCAAATTTGTTTTTCTTTGTTGCAGGTAGATAATAGACATAGAATACTTTTATTTATTTATTTAATTACTTTATTTTATTCTTATATATATTATTATTATTATTATTATTATTATTATTATTATATTTTTTTCCAATTAAAAGCGCATTGGCAACTTTTTGTTGCAGGTAGATAATAGATTAAGGATACTTTTAGAACAGAAAATAAGCAAGCTTAATTTAGAAATCTATTTTCTGACAGGTGGACGTCTGAGAGACTGGCGTCATTATCAACTTGACGCCGCATTAACTCAGCGCGTTGTCAGGTAACGGAAGGTAAACAAACACTGCTACGTTGTTTGTAAGGCTTCGTAATTAGTGCTGCTATTGAAAAGTTGTTTTTTGTTTGGATGGTTAATTGGTTGTAAATATATCTGCATTGAAAGTGTGTAGGCATGAGTCTCATAGAGCGGAATTCATCCATCTGCAGACGCAGAGACCCGTTTCCAAACGTCCGCGCGGTATGACTAATTTTCAGAGGAAGATTTGATGTTGTACATAGATTTCTAGACTATAATTATGCAATAAATATTAGGAAATTCTCATGTAACGTTGTTAATTTCCACTGAAAGGCAGGGAAGCTTATTCCAGTTGGTGACAGAGCTAAGACTTGTCTGCAGGAAATTACACCAGGGGTAGGTCATTCACTAGAAGCAGTGTTTCTTGTTCTAACTGGATGTATTTATATATTTTTGCTTTTTATTTTATTTTATATTTTAATTTATTTATTTTCAACAGTAAATTTTGTACCAATATACAGTTGAGGTCAAAAGTTTATATACACTTTTCAGAATACATGTACTTTTTTTTCCTTTATTTTTTTTTTTTTATTTTTTTTAGTACTGACCTGAATAAGATAAAATTCACATAAAAGATGTTCACATAATGTTTATAAAAATGACCCTGTTCAAAAGTTTACATATGCTTGATTCTTAATACTTTTGTTACCTGAATGATCCACAGCTGTTTTTTTGTTTAATGATAGTTGTTTATGAGTCCCTTGTTTGTCTTGAACAGTTAAACTGCCTGCTGCCCACAAATTCTTTGGTTTTTCAGCATTTTTGTGTATTTGAACTGTTTCCATTGATGACTGTATAATTTTGAGATCCATTTTTTTCACACTGAGGACAACTATGGGACTCATATGCAACTATTACAGAAGGTGCAAACGCTCACTGATGCTTCAGAGGAAAAAGACCATGCATTGAGAGCCGTGGGTTGAAAACTTTTTGAATTTGAAGATCAGGGTAGATTTAACTGATTTTGTCTTCTGGAAACATGTAAGCATCTTCTGTAGCTTCTGAAGGGCAGTACTAAATAGAAAAAAAGAAAAATGTACACATCCACATTCCATTTAAAAGTTTACACGCCTGGCTCTTAATGCATCGTTTTTCTTTCTGAAGCATCTGTGAGTTGTGCTTAGTGTGAAAAGATGGATCTAAAAATCACAGTTATTGCTGAAAAGGGTTCAGATACACAAAAATGCTGAAAAACAAAAGAATTTGTGGGACCTGAAGGACTTTTCTGAAGAACAACAGGCAGTTTAACTATCCCTAAACAAAAAAACACAGCTGTGGATCATTCGGGTAACAACATAGTATTAAGAATCAAGCATATGTAAACTTTCAAACTGGGTCATTTTTATAAATTAATTAATTAATTATAAATTATTTTCTCTTGTGGACTATATGTAAACATATTTTATGTGAAATATCTTATTTAGGTCAGTACTAAATAAAAAATAACATGCATTTTGTATAAATCTGCAAAGTGTGTGTAAACTTTTGACCTCAACTGTATGTGTGTGTACATACTGTATATATACTGTGTTTGTGTGTTTATTTATAGACTGTAACTCCACCTGTGGTGAGGAGGTTTGTCAATTCTACTCGGCCGCCAGTTGGGACAGTTCGGATCTTCCATGGAAAAGCAAATGATCCTGATATTGCCAGCACTTTAGTGCATGGTGTGAACACTAAATCATCCATTAATGTAAGACAGTCATCATGTCAAAGTTCTTTCTGTGAGCGTGTTTGTTCTTATTGCTTGATGTTGAAACTGTTTTAATTTGCGGCTGAATCTCAGAAAACCTGTCAATGATTTTGTTCAGTTTACCCAAATTCAAAATACAGATGTTTAGAGAAAACCAAGCCTGTTTTAAAATTGAAAACAATTTATTAAGGAGCTTTTTTTTTCTTCAATTAAAAGCACATTGTCAACTTTTTGATGGAAATGTAATAGATCGAAAAAATGTGTTTTTTGTGCATGCATGCATTTTCAGGCTGGATCGGTGATCAATCCCTCACCAAACACCCGCTTCCAAGAGAGGCTGCGTCAGCTTCAAGAAATCAATTATGCCACCAATCAGAAAGCTCCTCTTGGGAGGTCACAAGTTCAAGGTCTGCCAAGCTGTGACACTTTTGGTGTCACAACGCTCCAGTGTAAGAGTAATAGTGAAACCTCACTAGCATAGTCATGAATAGATTCCACAGTCAAAAGAAACAGCAAATCTGTGAATTCTTTTAAATGCAGTATCTAATGGTGGTGAGATCATCAATCCACCCAAAACCACATGTCAGGTGAAGAAGGAAGCGGTTGAGGGACATCAGCTCTATGTTCGCTCACACGGATCCTACTTTGTAGGTCAGTTTGTTGTTGTTTTGTTTTCAAACTACAGTCTATTTCTCTTGTGCTCATTTTGGCATCACTTCAGAAATGCAGATAGACAGCTTTTACTGCATTTGTCTCTTTGCTGTTGCAGGGGAGCGTGTGGACAGGAAGTACAATTGGGGTCACTGTGGGAGAGAAAGTAGGTTTGGTGTCCCTACGCCTCATTACAATGATGGGAGAGCCATCTCCAGATCTCTGCAGTGGCCCTGTGACTCACTAATGTAAATTCATGCATACACATGCACCTTAACTTACTGCACATTTTGCTTATAGATAAAGATCTGAACATAGTGATTTATTAGCGTTGATTTAAGGTGATTTCAAATTATTGAAATATATTTCAGATTAAATTTAAATGTAAATATTTGTAAATCTAAACATTTAAAAAATTGTATAATTTTATTTGACTGTATTGCTGAATTTTTTTTTTCCTAAAATTCTGCTTAATATTTTGTGACAACCATGATACACTACTATTTAAAGTTATGATTTTTTTTTTAATTCAGCGAGGATGCATTAAATTGATCATAAGTGACATTTAAATAAATAATAAAAAAAAATTATATTTCAAATAAATGCTGATCTGTAAACTTTGTTCCTCAAAGAAACCTTAAAAAAACACTTTTTAAAAAAAATTAATTGTATATCATTTTTATTTATTTATTTATTTATTTTTTATAATTCATATTATTAATTTAGTAATATCATTAATATCATATTTTTATATTAATATTATATTTTATCAATAATTACCGCATCAATAAATACTGAACAGCTTATCAGCATATTAGAATGATTTCTGAAGGATCATCGTGACACTGAAGGCTGGAGTAATGATGCTGAAAATTCCACTTTGCATCATATGAATAAATTACATTTTATAATATATTCAAACAGAAACAGTTACTTTAAATTTGGTAATATTTTTGTATTTTTGATCAAATAATGCAGCCTTGGTGAGCAGAAGAGACCTTCAAAAACATTTAAAAAATCTATAATATATATAATCTGTATATATGGCACCGTCTGTAGGGGAGTATTACGTCATTCATCCCACTCTCAATCCCAGCACAAGGGTAGATGAAATAAGTGATTAATTGCATTGTCATTTTTAAATGACTTTAAATGAATATATTTTGGGATAAAATAATGCTTCCAGAAAGGTAATAGCATTGTCATTTTTACTATTTTGACAGCTATTATGAATGTCTGTAATTTTCAATATTCAGTTTATAATGACAATCCATATTTCGTTTCAAATTTCCTAAATAAGCCCCTAATGACAACTAATATGGCAATGTGAATGACAACATTATCAGATATGAACAATTAATTAATCTTCATGTCTTAAGGCACAACAGCGCAAAATTAGTCTCGAAACGCTGCGACGACTTCAGAGAGAAGACTCAACCGCAAACAGGCAAAGTTCATGATCCGTAAGTCATGATTAAGAGCATTTTTGTTAAATACTAATGACATTTTCACAGTTTCTGCCACTGTGTAAATCATCTTTTCTGTCTGTGCATTAATTTATAGAATTGCAGAGACATTAAACGTTCCCAGTGATCACACATTCGGAGTCTTGATGGAACCTGACAGCTTTGGTAATTTGAATCGTCTGTCACATTCTGAGTTTGATATGTCAGAAATAAATTAGCAGCCAGTATTGTAGAGAATTTATGGTTTGTTATTGCTTGGTGTGAAAAACACTGTTGGGAAACTTCTACTTGGACATTTCTATAATCAGTCTGAAACAAAACTCAAAAACATTCATTGCATTTTAAATCAAGAAAATTAAGCCTATATTTAGGACATTATTTTCATGATAATTAAGCACATATTTTGGGGTATGTTCTTGACTCAGGTGCAGGTGACCTGCTGCATCAAACTCCATCTGGCAAGTACCTGAAAGGCAAAGACAGACAGCGAGCGCTGATCAGCGCTGTTCGCCAGCACCTCAAGAAGTCCAACTACCAGAACTTCAGCTCATTGCTAGAAGCATTCAGATACTACGACAAGGTCAGAAGCTCTTCTCATTGCTCGAGTTGTATTAATATAGCCGGCAAGAGAGACCTAACCAATAAACCATACAACATACCATAGTTACCCATTAATTTCTAAAGGAAAGTGTACTGAAATGTTCTAAAGCAAAAAATCCATTTTGCTGTTTACCTGTTCTTTTTAATGGTCTGTCTTGTGCTGCTTTTTTTTTTTATTTTTTTTTTTTTTAGCCTTTTAGTATAATTATAAAAATGTCTACCTTCAGGTTATGGTTTATGTGTCTATTTGCTGTGAAATCTTTAAAGATTTTTTTAAAGTGAACATAAGAACAGTGGGAGTGTAAGAGTGGGAGCGGCCGTTTGTAAATTTAATGTGTCTGGCTTCCGGTCTTATCCCCGTCCAGCTATGTTTATCTGTACAAAACAGCTTGTTTCGCTAATATTGCAAATTTGTGTCTTACCATATTATTTTAATGTATTATCTTAATCATGAACACAATAGTTTGAAGTGCAAACTGTTTCACCGTTTACAGCACTTCAGTATTTTTCTCGTTATTTCACTATAGCAGATTATGAACACATTACCAGAAAACAGCTTACTTCGGCATTGAAAAATAACAAAGATTGCCTTGCATTATATGTTTCGGTATCATAAAACTAATATTTAAATATCATCTTACTAAGACATGCAGTATTATTAAGAGATATATAATGACAGCTGATATTTATATCATTTGTGTAAATAGTATGCTGTACTTTTGGAAAGACCTCATTGTTTTACATTACAAGCTATCAGAATTTCACCATGGTACGCCTTTAATTTATAAAGAAAAGTATGCTGAAAAGTTATAGAGCAAAGATTAAGAATTGATCCAGAATTGATTTTTCATTTTGCAAGGCAGGTTTGCCGATTAGCTATTGTAATTGTGTGTCTTGTGTTGCAGAAGGGTCAAGGGAAAATCGATAAGGAGGATCTGAAGGAAGTTTGCCACCAGTTTAACATGATTGTCAGTGAGCCGGTGCTCGATGATCTCATGGATTACTGTGATGTTGATAAAGACGGACTGATTGACTTCATGGAGTTTTCCAATTTTCTCAATTGGAAAGACAAAATGCCAATTACCAGGGTGGAGCAGAAAATTCTCACAGGAGGTGAATTTAATTGCACTTGCTCACAGAGTCTCTAAAGTCTCTGACAGACCTACCAAAACCTCATTAAAATTCAAATGCAACGTCTTTTGGAGTTTTAGCATTTTTCAAATACTGTTCTACTTTGAATCAAAGTTTATAATGCTTTGATGCATCTCTGAGCTAATTGGTTTGGTTCAAGGCTTGAAATATTGAAGTCCCACCAACCAAGACAATGAAACTGTAGAATAAGTGTGTGCCAGATGTTGATTTATCTATTGCAACTTGTAGAGCGCATGGCTTGGACGGCCCCAGCTAACATGCAGCGCACAGACCTCCAGGAATCCAGCGCTGTAAAGCCTTTGATTAGACCTGAAGATCTGGAACCTGTTGAGTTGGGATACACAAAGAAGACTCCAAAAACCCTGTCAAGGCCAAGAACAGTGCAAAACAACTACTTCACCTCATCTTCTGTCATCAATGCTGTCGTGGGTGGACTTTCCTCTGCCGGTGAGTCTCACAAAAAAAGTTTGAATCTCTTTAAACTGCCCAATTATTCAAACTACTCATAACTTCCATGCTTTTTTTTTCAAGGTGTTGATTCCCTTTTTGAAGCCTACTGTATCATATTTGACATTTCTAAGGCCTCTAAATTAACAAAATGGTCAAATCTTTGCTGATAAGCCTGTTGCACACAATCAAAAGTGAAATCTTTATTGATATTTTTTAAACATAAGAATTACTTTTATTTTTTTAAGATGAACATTTACTGGACTGAAGCAACTTTTTTTTCTTACTTGATTATTCATACATCATTTTTTTCAAATATGTGACCCTGAAGCACAAAACGGTGTTTTGAGTGTTAATTGATATTTATATGCATTTCATGTAAGTAGTCTGCTATATATTATAAAGAGCTCATTGAATTACATTACAAACATCATAATTTCATCTCACGTTTTGGTCATAAATATCAGAAGGTGCACCAAATTCCATATTTTTTTTTTTTTTTTTTAAACCTTCATATTCACCCTATATCATACTATATGAGCCATAAAAGCTTTATGTATGACATATGATGCACATATACTTTGCCTAAAGGTTCAACAAACTGTTCCATTTCAAAAAATGTAATCTTCTTACTATTATTTCAAATGTGACCCTGGACCACAAGACCAGTCATAAGGTTTTTTTTTTTTTTTAATTGATTGATTGATTGATTTCCATTGATGTATGGTTTGTTAGGATATAACAATATTTGGCCGAGATGCAACTATTTGAAAATCAAGAATCTGAGGGTGCAAAAAAATCTAAATATTGAGAAAATCGCATTTAAAGTTGTCCAAATGAAGTTCTTAGCAATGCATATTACTAATAAAAAATTACGTTTTGATATATTTATTGTAGGAAATTTACAAAATATCTTCATGGAACATAATCTTTTCTTAATATCCTAATGATTTTTGGTATAAAATTAAAATTGATCATTTTGACCCATACAATGTATTTTTGGCTATTGCTACAATTATACCTGTGCTACTTAAGACTGGTTTTGTGGTCAAGGGTCACGTATGTCAGGCTTTACAGGTTTAAACTAGAAAAGTAAAGTCAATGTGCTATTGTACAAGTTTCTTCTGACTGCTTTCCATTATTACTGTAGATGATCGCACATACGGAGTACCAACAGTACGGATCGATCTACCTGCTCCTCGTATCAAACGCGTCAGCGACAGGACAAACTACGGAGACGAAGCAACAGCACATGATCTGCTGAACCCCCCTCTGCATTCCCTCTACGGAGTTCATGAAAGAGAGTTTTTTAGTCCTCGCACTAAAGATGAGGCGAGTTTCGGATGACAGTCATGTTGCATTATGATTCAAAAGGGTTTTATGCTGTCTAAACAATAATTACAAATGGACTAATGATATACTGCATATCTCTCATAGATTGCACAGATATTCCAAAAAGTGGGTCTTGACGTTAGTGAGGAGACATTTGAGGAGGCCTGGAAGTTGGCGTCCATGAGACATCCTGCTGGTGACATATGTGTGGAAAGCTTTCGAAATGTTCTCCATGAACTGCAGGCAAATTAAATGTGAAAAATTAGTATTTTAATTGTCCGTAACTGGGAATTTATTTATTTATAATGCACTGTTAAAAAAAAAAAAAGACTTTTAGAAATTAGTTCAATTAGTTAGAAATTAGTTAGAAATTAGTTTCAACTTGCGTACAATGCTTGGTGACACTCAGTGTTATTTTTGTATGACTGAGATACTATTATAGTTTTTTTTCTGTTTTTATTTTTCATATTTCAAGTAACAGAATTCTTTTGGTTTAAGTTTTAGTTAACTAATAACCCTGGTGACACCATGTTTCAAAGTTTGCCTTAATTTAGACCATTTAGGAGGAATGAATGTGAAAAAATTACAAGTAAAAGCTGAGGTAAAGCTCTGGGTGCCTTTCAAGGGATTATATCAGTAATATGATAAATCCAGAAACTGCCTCCGGAAAGATTTGTTTCATTTGAGCAATTATCAGCGTGGACACACTAAACTAGTAATCATTACTACACCGTTGTTTAATTGGAAGTGGGTTCAGACCCTCATGACTTCTGCAACTGCAGTATTTTATTAGTTCAGATCCATTATTGGGTCAGCGGTAATTTCGGCCATGTTATTTGTTTAATTTAGTCTCTTGTCAAATGAAGCAAAGTGCTGCAACGGGCCTGACTGCAATAAGAAGTGCCCTCAACGTAGCGTAATAATAGCCCAGCTTAGTAATGAATTTTTGCCTCCCAGGATAACATTATTGAGTTTACTTAGAGGACGTATGCTGCATTTAGAGTTTGAGAGAGATGGAGATTGCTGTCAATTACCATTTTCTCCCAAAGGATTTTATCACAGTCCTGATGTTAAGTGGGAGTCGGCGTGTGTATGTGTGTGCTGTACCCTATATGGTTTGGGCAAGTGCTGTTATCTGTTATGAATATTAATGGTTATTTGCCAACTGGATATTAGCAGTTATTGGGTAAATTATTACTATCTCTTGGACTAGTAAATCTCAATCTCTTTTGTTTGTGACACGACGAACCTGCTCGTTTTTTACAATCCAGTCCATCCAGTCCCGCGTAACATTTTAGGCCTGTAGTGACTTGAAAATGTCAGATTACAGAAGTAAAATGGGTTTTGAGCTGCATTTTGTGTTGTTTAAATGCACAAATTCATCTGCCTAATTTGGCAACATCAATACAGCCCATCAGAAATATGAGTTAATGTTTAGTAGAATAAACAGATTAATAATAACAGCAGAGAGTCCCTAATCCATGATAAAAGCCTAGAGGAGTGCAAAATAGCTTTGTAAAGCACATTAATGCTTTTATTTTCTTTTGTTCAGTTCACTTGTAGTTGAAGCCAGCGTGATTAATTGCCTAATATGGTATTAACATATTTATTTCAACTGAAACAGGAGGTATGATATCCACTGTTAATCATATTATGACTTGTTTGCACACATGTGACAAAACACCCACGCAAGTTGAACAGAACAATCCATTACTGCCTGCAAAAAATTATAATAATCCCACAGCCATATTTCTAAATGATTTAATGAATTTCAGTCAATGATAATTCGATGACTCCCTGTAAAGCCATGAATGCATAAACAATGACATGCCATAAAAGAGTTTTCCACAGAAATAGGATGACATCCACGCATGGGTGAGAACATCTTCCTGTCAGTTTAACAAAGGATTTATTTTAATATCTAAATTAGGTGATAATTGGTCTCAACAACCATCTGTGGTTCTCTACGATCTGAACGTATCAAATATCATAATTAATTGTGGTTGTTTATCTTGTCGGAAATGTCGGAATCTCATTTGTCGTCTGCTTGATCTGAAAAAAACGTTTCGTTGAGATATCAGTTTAATTTCGGTCTCTGCTTAATGGAAATGCATTAGACAAAGATTTGACAGTTTTTAAAATTCTAAAAAAGCAAAAGTAACAAACTTACTTTGGCCCTAATTAATCACATGACCCAAGGACATTTGTAACACTGTAACAATTTTTAAAAATAGTCTTAAGTCATCAATATCAACATGGATGTTTTTTAAACTCCAAGTAAATGAAGCCTATTTTTAAGATACTTTGAGTTGCCTGTTTTATGACAAAAAGGCACATTTAAAGCCATCTCATTTCATTCCCATTGTATTAATTTATTGTACACTGATTTTTAATAAAAAAGAAAAATCATTGCATCCAGACAACTCTTTCTCATTGCATTACAGTAATGACAATTAGATGTTGTGCACATTATAGGCAATTTGGTTGTGAAACGTCCTTATTTGTTAAGAAAATGCTTAAAATATTAATGGTTCTGAAAAGCTGGCTTTGTTATCTTTATGCAATACATTTATAATGCCATTATAATTGAGTCAAACTGAACTTTGACTAATAACTTTTTTTTTTTTTTTTTCTTCCCAAAACAAGGAACAAGAAATACCATAACTTAAAAAAAAAATTGACAAGGAATTACATTTTATAATAGGTTCTTTTATCTAATGCTTTCTGGACCTGTCTGACCTGCCCGGACACAATCTGTTACTTGTGGATGTAGATGGGACTTTGCTTGTGAAACATGGAAGTGATTCTTTGACCTCATTTATACTGGAAATAGATCTGTTTTGGGCGATCCGATCACAATTGTTCAGTGCCACAGTACATAAAGTATAGAATGGGGTCCAAAACATGTGATCGCAATGCTTAAATCACATTTGTAGTCAGAATGTGTGAATTGCATTTGTACTGTAGCAAAAATTAAACACCTATTCACCTGTCAATCAACCTTTGCACTAACTTTGTTAAGAGAGGCTCAGAGACTGATGTTAACATAAAGTGTAAACAAGGTCTTTGTTTTAGTCTAGTAAAGTGAATTGTGAGTGGTCTTGTGTGTTTTTACTCCAGTTGTTTCCAGTGCCATATCCGCGTCACCGTCCACTCTGGATCAGCTCCAGTAGTCAACTCACGATAAAACCTTCAACAAACACATAATTACAAGTTGTTAATAATTCATTAGAGACCAAAAAAATCGCTTGAATGTACTTTTTTTTTTTTTTTCTTTTCTTTACTTCTTTGCAAAATGCTAGATAGTTTGGAAGCCTGTTTCTGCCACACAAAAAAGGTAACCGTGATTTATTATTTAACAATTACAAATTCCGCAATTCTGAAAAAAAGAGACATCGAATTTACGAGAAGAAAAGTCGGAATTGCAAGATGTAAATTGTAATTGTGTTAAGAAAAGTCATAATTTTGAAAGAAAATGTTGCAATGACATTTTTATATTTTTAATTCCATGGCGCAACCAAAAAAAAAAAAAAAAAAAGAATTGCGAGACATAAACTCATAATTCAGAGAAAAAAGTCAAAATTGAGAAATAAATACTCATAATTGCAAAAGAAAGTTATTATCTTGTAATTCTGACTTTTTTTGGTCAGAATTGAGTTCACATTCACAATTCAGAAGATTCAGACCAGTTTGACTGATTCACTTAACAGAAACAACTCTCAAATGATTCTTGCAATATCTTGCAATTCTGACTTTTTTTTTTTTTTTGTTAGAACTGAGTTCACATTCACAATTCAGATTCAAATTCAGACTTAGAATTGGTAAATAATCATTTAGACCGTTTTGTGAACCAGTTTAACTGATTCACTTAATAGAATCGACTCCCAAATGATTCTCTATGGCTTGCGGCCAAATTTTATGCTGCATGAGCAATAAATAGTTGAAGAAATATGTTTTAAAGGCAGAATTGCAAGATATAAACTCATTCAGAGAAAAAAGTGTCAAAATTGTAAGAGAAATACTTAATATCTGATTTCACATTCACAATTCAGAAGATTCAGACTCAGATTGGGAAAGAATAATTTATACCATTTTGTGAACCGGTTTGTCTGATTTACTTAAAAGAACCAACTCAAATGATTCACTGATTCAAATTTCATGCTATTTCATGCAGTATTTAGCTGAAAAAAAAAAAAGTTTAAAAAAAGCAGAATTGCAAGATAAGAACTCACAAAGTCAAAATTGAGAGATAAATACTCAGAATTGCAAAAAAGTGAATATCTTGCAATTCTGACTTTATTGGGTAGAAATCTGAGTTCACATTCAAATTCAGGCTCAGAATTGGTAAATTATCATTTAGACCATTTTGTGAACCAGTTTAACTGATTAACTTTGACTCCCAAATGATTCTCTGTGGCTTGCAGCTAAATTTAATGCTGCATGAGCAATATAAAGGTGAAGAAATATGTTTTAAAAAATGCAGAATTGCAAGAAATAAACTTAAAATTCAGAGAAAAAAGTCAAAATTGTAAGAGAAATACTCAGAATTGCAAAAAAAAAAAAAAAAAAAAAAAGTGAATATCTAGCAATTCTGACTTTTTTGTTAGAATTGAGTTCACATTCACAATTCAAAAGATTCAAATTCAGACAGAATTGGTAAATAATCATTTAGACCATTTTGTGAACCAGTTTAACTGATTGACTTAAAAGAATCGACTCCCAAATGATTCTGTGTGGCTTGCGGCCAAATTTTATACTGCATGAGCAATAAATAGTTGAAGAAATATGTTTTGAAAAAAGGCAGAATTGCAAGATATAAACTCAGAATTCAGAGAAATACTCAGAATTGCAAAAAAAGTTAATATCTTGCTATTCTGAGGTTTTTTTTTTTTTTTTTTTTTTAGTTCACATTTAAAATTCTGACTCAGAAAGATTCAACTGCAGACTCAGATTTGGTAAAGAATCATTAAGACCATTTTATGAAGTGGTTCGACTGATTCACTTAAAAGAATTATCTAAAAAATGATTTGCTATGGCTTTCGGCCAAATTCTAAGCTACATGAGCAATATCAAGTTGATGAAATATGTTAAAGCAGAGCATAACTACAAAAATATATATTCTATATAGTAATATGCATTACTTTTTTTTTGTCATAATTAATCACAACAAGCCAATCCATCTGACAGATTACTTATTACTGGAAAGTTGTTGCATTGCACCTGATGAGAATATGTAGGGGAAAAGTATAGATTTATAATATTGACATTTATCTTCAATTTCAATATTGACGCATCCCTATTGCAATGCAATGGAAAATCTGTGAAATTTCACATCATACATAAAACAATGAAAAAACTCTGAGGGTGTCAGAACTCAAATCGCACAATGGAAAAAAGACTTGAGGTGTGAAAAAATGTGTCACATCAGACCCACGCTAGGGTGATCTGAAGTACGACACTTTCGCAAAGTTAACTTAGAGACGGCACTCTAGCTGAGCGACAGCCGAGTAAAACGTGCTAATGTGACAGATGGAAAGATGTTTTGAAACACGAGAGAAGGAGAGGAGTATGCAAACAGCTGAGAGCGAACCTATTAGCATCTATATATCCATCAAAGCACTGCGGAAAACAAATGTCTGTCATAAGGGAGAAATCCATTAAGTACATTTAAGATCATTTGAAGCTGTGCTGGCAGTCATCAGTCAGACTTATGGCTGTGTGCAGTTTACGTCGACGCTCACCAAAATCTGTGTCTATGGGGAGGAGAATTTGTCACGCGAGGTGCTTTCACGGAGACAGTTTACAAGTGCGATGAAATGAAGAGCGTTTGACTTCTAATTATGTTGTGAGTGTGACTCTTTCAGAGTTGTATATGAAATTTACTCTAGAGTGCCAAACATACAGCCGCTATATGCGCTTTTGGACTGAGAACTAAGGCTGGCGTAGCAATTAAGTCACATAAGCGGTGCATAAACATGAAGAAACGTAAGGATACGATCATAGCACTGACATGTATATAAGATGAATGTCACAAAACATGTCCAGCTCACCCCCAAATCAGAAAGATTAAACCCATTCTTGTCTTAGAACAACACTGACGAACTTTTTTGATTCACTTCAAATGTTGACTACTATATAGTAACATTTTGTAATTAAATAATTTAAGTTTAACATTTTTTTTTTTACGCCATTTAAATCACTTTTTTTTCATTTTATTTATAGATATTTTTTTTGTTTTAATTTTAATGTTTTAATATTTTTTTTAATTAATATTTAATATTTCTGTTTTTTCATTTTAGTTCATTCAGTTAAATGAAAATGAGAAATATATTAGCCACTAGCTGAAATAAAATAGTTTTTATTTTTAGTTTCCATTTTCATTTAAATTTTTATAAATCATTTTTAATGTCCACAGTTTTTAAATTAATTTCTGTTTAGTTATATATATATATATATATATATATATATATATATATATATATATATATATATATATATATATATATAATTATTATTATTTTTTTTACATTTTTATTTTATTACATGAAACTAAGTGAAAATGAGAAATGTAGCCTTGGCAAGTACTGGAAATAGAAAAGTTTGTAATTTTATATTTTATGTTTTCATTTTAATTGTAATTAATTTAATAATTTACCATTTTTAGAAACTGTTGTTTTTTTTTAATGTCTATTTTTGTTGAATTTTAGTTTTGGATATTTTAGTACACTTTTATAATAATATAATATATATATATATATATATATATATATATATATATATATATATATATATATATATATATATATATTTAATATTTATTTAATTTTTTTTTTTAATTCTATCTATCTATCTTTAAATGTATTCTGTCATTGCACACTTACTCATACACAGCTGTGATGATCTTCTTTTGAGGATCACCTTCGTCAGTTAAATCCATCTTGAAGATACGGGTGCTCTCTGGGTCCTCAGGTACGTCTGCACTGGACAGATACCAAAGCCTCATGGTGATGTAAAGAAACTTTCTGCCTAGGAGAACAAAAGACATTCAATTTCATGTTTATACATTAGGATGCGCTGATCTAATTTTTGGCTTTATGGAACATTCCTTCTTCCTCTCCATTTGTGTTGGAAATATATTGGAAAATCAAATTCATATACTATGTACCCAATATCACTTTTTGTAATATCTCTTTAACAAAAGCCAGTTCTTAATGACATCATCCTCCAGGAAGTGACATCACATTGGAGGGAAAACAACAGCACAAACAGCGAGTATCATCAAGTGATTTTATATTTAGAAATTGCATCCTAACATAATTACAGAAATCAACATTACATCAAAAACTTAAATAATCAAATTAATAATAGTAACAAAAAAAGTAAAATAAGAATGCAAACTTGAAATTCTCAAGCCAGCTTTATAGCTTTATAATTATTCATATAAGCTTTTAACCATAAATAATGTTTCTGAAAGTCTGCTGTATCCTTGGAAATCGTTTAAGTTACGACGCAAGCATATTCATAATTGTTAAAAGTTTATAGAATTCAAAGATTCTGTACAACAGGAAGGAACAGACTCACCGCTCAGGTCAAAGAATACGGACACATCCTCCGGCAACAGAAATACAATGTCATTGAGGAAAATTGCAAGATGTCTTTTCTGGGCCTCTGACAGAGTTTTACACTGCTTTCTGACACTGTCAACAGCCTGTAAGCAGAAAAAAATGTTTTATAGGCCTTATATGATTTCATATGTTTGCCAAATCAGTAAGTCTGTAATGAACTAACCTCTCTTGACATCACACTTCTAAGCTCATCAAACCTGCCTTTGGAGAGCATAGTAGACACATGGACCGCTGCCTGTGGAGAGACATGTCAGTCATAATCACAGTTTAGTGCTTTATTAGTGATAAACAGACATATGTGCCAGGCTGCATTTGGCCATTTAGAGATTATTATATTGATTTCTCTTTTTAAACTTCATTATATTGAGTAATCAGCATGTAAAATAAGCATTTGTTTCAATTCTGTAAAGCTTTTGCTCCGATATCTCATTTGCTGTAATTAAATTGCATTATGTATGTATGTATCAGCCACCCTACTCTATCAGAAGACCAGTGTTATTTCAGTATACTATTGTAGTTTTTATTAAGACTTTGAATTAGGGTTTTTTTTCCTGTCTTTGTTTTAATGTCTCATTTTTATATAAATATATTGTCCATAGAAAGCACATTAAATGTAAATAAAGTGTCTTTTAATGTTTCAAATAAGTTTTTGGAGAATAAAATGTCAAAATTTGGTTGAAATAATGTTACATTGTCATTCAGTATAACAATATTGATGTAAAAAAAATTCAAACAACATGCTTTTTCTGACTTAAATTAAAATACGTAAATGAATAAGGGTGCATATTAAACTTTATTGTGTTTTAAATGAGTAAAAAATTCTTACTGACAAATGGGGCAAAACTTGGGATGTTGGCAAATTTTAAAAATGTAGAATTACAACTAATTAGTATTTGGGGTGAAAGTAATTCATCTTTTAATATGTCATAAATTGATTTTTGTTGTACACATGCCTGACAAGATTGTTACACCGAATGACATTTTAGTGGGTGTCTTCTGTAAATTAGGGGAAAATATATGAAATTTATTTTTTGTTTAGAAAAACCCAAAACAAAAATGCAATTAAATATAATAGAAAACTTTAAAATATTTTTTGACAATAACAATAATTTAAAACGGTATTACACTTATTGTTTTTATGCTTAAACCCTTTTTCGTCTTTGACCCATATATATATATACATATAGCATTTTATAGGGTTTAATAGTTAACTGCAACTACCAAACACATGAAAAATAAAATAACATAACATAAATGTTAATTGAAAGAAAGTAAAATAAATGAAATTAATTGATAAAAAACTATTTTATTTCATCTGATATTTATTTATTTATATAAATATATATAATTTTTTTAGTACATAGTTAAATGAACTTACTTAAATATATACCTTAGCCGCTAGCTGAAATAGCATAGTTTTTGTTTTTATAGTTTCCATTTATCCACTTTTTTTTGTCTTTTTTTTATTTTATTTTATTTTTAATTAATAATTAAATGAAAATGAGTAGACTTGGCAACTAGCTGATTTTGTTGTTGTTGTATTTTCTGTTCTTATTTTAATAAGTATGTTTATGTACTTACTTATTTTAGTACATTAATCAAAATAAGAAACTAGCTCAAAACAAAGAAAAAATTACACATTGCCTTGGCAATTATCTAAAGAATCCTTTTTTTTCCCTACTATTTTCAGTTTCCATTTAAAATTTAGTTTAAATTTAAATTTTATTTATTTTACTTTCTTTCAGTTAACGTTTATGTTATTTTATTTTTAATGTGTTAGGCAGTTGTAGTCAATTATTAAACCCAATAAAATGCTTGGGAATTTCCCCCTCAATGGGACACTTTTGCCCCCTTAATATACCAACCTGTTTCACACCATTGTCAAACTCCACACTGAACGTCAAGCCAAAATACAGTTCAGTTAAAAACAAGATGAACCTATTCCTGATCCACATGATGGGATCCGGGGTTCCCACCACTGTAATGCCAGGATGCTCAGTGTCCTTAGTGTCCCTGTCCGCATCTTTACTATAATGTCTGCACTGCTGGCCAGCAGACGGCGCAGACGGTCTGCGCAGGTGATGCCATGGGCGCTCTGGAGAGGTCGCGCAGCTGGCATAAGGGCGCAAGCGCTGATGCCACCATGGCTGGCAGTGGGTGTCTTGTTTAATTGACACAATGTTCCTCTTCCATGGACAGGCCAAGAAAACGAGTTCCCGACGTGCAGCCAAACACACGAATCGTTGCATCACAAACGCGCATTTCTTTTGCAATTACGCAATGCCGATCTGGTCACTGTAAAACTGCTAAATGACAGGCGTACCGTCTTTAGTGCTGCTTCCGGCACCCTTATGAAACTAACCCACGCTGTACCCATAATGCTTTTGGTTTTTTCATCACTTGTGTCGTTTCTCCAGTAGATGGAGGCAAAGACCCGTGTTTCCAATGCGACCCACCGATGACGCACAGACGCTGGATGGCATGATGATGCTGATGGATGGCCTTACAATGTAAGTAGCATTTATTATGAGAAGTTATGAATATACAATGCAGGTTTTCGTTTAATGTGAGTATCCACCAGTATTGAGCAGAATGTCGTTTTTTGTTCAGCTAAATCGTCTCAGGTTGACAATATAACGTTTAGCAACTTATTTAGACACTAAACTCGCACTTCAAATGTCTGAATGTCGTTGCATTAGGACAAATCTATGCATTTGCGCTCAAATGTTAAACGATGTGTTTTCTTCAAAACTCTCCGTGACTCAATCAACTGGTGTTTTGTGGACTGTTTGTAGCAATAGCCAAAAATATATTGTATGGGTCGAAAGAATCGATTTTCTTTTATGCCTTAAATTATTAGGATATTAAGTAAAGATCATGTTTCATGATATTTTGTAAATTTTCGACCGTAAATATGTCAAAACTTAATTTTTGATTGGTAATATGTAATGCTAAGAACTTAATTTGGACAACTTTAAAGGCGATTTTGTCAATATTTTGAATTTTTTTTTTTTTTCACCCTCAGATTAAAGATTTTGTATCTCAGCCAAATATTGTATTATCCTAACAAACCATACATCAATGGAAATCCTATTTATTCAGCTTTCAGATGATGTATAAATCTCAATTTCGAAAAATTGACCCTTATGACTGGTTTTGTGGTCCAGGGTCACATATGAAGTCAGTTTCAGAAAATGTAACAAAAGAACAGTATTAGAGACACCACCGGGGCTAGTTGTCACACAGTGATTATTTATGTCAAGTCATTTTGTGAATAGACATAAGGTTCTGACTACAGTAATGTTGTCTTATTTTGTATGATGGACCAACAAAACAATAAATTTAAATGCAAGCAATATCTTGACTGCTCAACATTTCCACCGTCATTGCCCTGGGTAAATGTACACATGCTGATGGGGCATGTTGTCACAATGGAACCTGCAATTAAACAGCCTATTATAGGCTTTTAGCCACAGGTAAACAGTTATTAAACATAAAAAATACCAGACCATTAGCAGGAAATATTCAGATTTTTAAAAGCATAAATGTCTAACATTTCAAAACAACTCCAACCTGAGAACACAGTGCAGTCTAGTGTGCTTTTTAATTTGATTAACATTTGAAAGCATCTTGTATGTTCTTGTATGACTCACAGCTGAAGTAAAACTTTTGGGACAACTAGCCCCGGTCTCTCCTAGTAGACTTCTTTTTCATTTTTCTTCAATCGGCATGAATACGAGCACGTATGTGCTATATAATATACGTACTGAACGATTGGATGAATGAACTATTGAATAAAGAGAGATTTGAGCAGGTTAGGCAAGTGTTGCTGTTGAATCATCTAATGCAAATGAGTGACACAGGTGGGCAAGCCGCGTTAAAGCGCGCCCCCCCCCTCCAAAGCTAGCGGCATCACCCAAACACACCTCACAGGTGCACAACATCATTGTTTCAGAAGCTTAAATGTGATCAGCAGAGCAAAACATCATTAAATTCCTGCTGTTTCCGCTGATTACAGGTCATAAGCTTTTGTATTTGCCTGCTATCTGTGTTTTCTTTTGAAAATGATGATTATTCATTCAGGGTTGAGGCATAAAAACCAAGACTACAGACACCTGCGCGATTTACCCGCCCCTCTAAATTCTGTGACTATTTTTATTGATAAATAATTGCTATTGCAGCTCATCATTATTGAATTTGCGCTCAGATATGGAAACCTTTCTAAGATGTATTATAGTAATTATCTCTGTCAGTCTGAAATGCTTTTACATCTGTGGCTTGAATGAACAGAATAATAAAAATCTTGCAGCAGTTCCGATTTCAATTAATTACTTCGCCAGAGTGATTACAAACTTTAGGTCGTGATTTTATAGCGGAAAGAAACTCAGATAACTGAGTGCCTCCAATAATAAATAGCAAGGAAGAAAAAGTTTTATTCGCTCATAACCTCTTGCATGCTTTTTTTTGCATACTCAAATAATAAATCTGTCAACATCAGTTTGCATATTAATGTAACATTCAACATGAATTACTTGAGATATGGTATTGTATGCTGTTATCTTACAAAAGCATTTTTTTTTAATGAATCAAACCTGGCTTATATTGGTTTGTGCACAGAGATACATGTATGAAAATGCTACCGTGTTATGAGTGACACACTGTAACTTTGACGCTGGATAATGAGAGAATCAGTGCAAATGCCAAAGTAATAGTTTCTGATTTTTTTCCCCCAACAGATTATTTTTTCTTGTTTTTGTATCTATGCATAAATTAAAAAATCTGCTGAAATTTATTATTCATCTGAGATGTGATTAATATGCAAAATTATGCAAATTAAGATGCAATTAGGCTCCAATTCTCTAGTGGAATTTTCCATTATAATTTAATACAAAGTAACAGAGTAATTGGTGTCACGTGTAATTACGGTTACTCAAGTGTACTTTCAGGCATGCAAATGATGCGCTATATGTTGGTTATCCGATGCAAATGTGATGCTTTAACAAGTTGGGCACACCAAATGTGCGATACAAACGTGTGGAGCAAAAAATATTGCATTTACTTAGTTTTTAATGCCTAGTGTCTTTAATGCCTAGCTGGTATGAGATACTTTTTGAAAGTTGACACGTCCTTCTGTACTTTGTCGAAAACTATTTTACACCGCAAATGCATGCAGCTTTTACAATCTCCTATTAATTGAGAGCATGCATGGAATATTTAGACTTTTTAAATGCATCTGAAATGGCAAAAAATAAAATATCCTATCTGTAAGTGTCAGACTATGCACGCAGGTTCAAGTGACAAAGCCTGGATAATTTCGAAACTTTCCAGGGCGATTAACACAGACAGGGCTTCTCGAGTGCCTTCGAGATCAGCTCCTTCTTGGGAGGTAAATTGATTTTGAATTGTTACATGGCTGGTTACATGACTTGCTTGACATCTAGCCCAATGACATTATAACACAGATGCTCGCTTCATTGAGCTATGCCTTTCTTTTCTCCCTGTACATCCTCTCTCCCTCTCCTGTTCCCGATCGGCGCTCGGAACAAAGACGCGGGCTCCCCGCGCCCTCCCTCCGCCGCACCGCCTCCGCTCCGTCCCCCTGCCCGCACAACTCTCTCAAAGAACATAATCCCTCAACAAAAATCAACGCACAAAGGAAACTTGAGCTCAATCCTATAACGCACAGCCGTGGCAGACAATACCCCCCTCCCACCAGCCCATCCGTGCCTCTTCAGGAACGCTAAATGCCCTGTGGCAAAAATCAGTCTTGATCCCTCCCAGCCTGGCTGATTAGAGGCGTCCCGCTCTGGGTTTTGCCCATTAGCGCATGGCACAGCGTACGGGCTGCCCACTGCATGGCTCCCCCGGTTCCCTGTTCTCAAGGGCCTGGTGATTTATTGCTGAAAATGTATATACATAATATTTTTTGCACTCCCAAAAGTTACATTTCTGTCGTGGTGGGTTGTGAAAGTTCTCGAGAGAACAGCCTCTTGTCGTATGCCAAACCCCTCTACAACTTTCCCATCTTTTGTGCATGCAGTTTTAGGTCTTGCATGCATAAAAATAGGGTTTGCATGATCAAATTCTGTTGATTTCATCAAGTTAGCATGATCTAATTGGTTACAGAGGAGGTTTCATTGCATATGTTTTCGGAACTTTCATGCTCTTACATTTTCAGTTGAGAAAACTTGCTGAAAAAAGGCATAATTTAGTGTAAATTTGTTTTAGGCTAGTGGAAAAATTGGCAGGGCAAATACAGATTTGCTGAGTGCTTATTTTTTCGGTATTGAAAACTCATACTGCATATAGAATATGTTGCTAAAAAAGCATAATTTTGTTTTGGTGAAAAAATTATGGAAAATTGGCAGGGCGAGTACAAATTCAGACTAAAAAATCCTTATTGTTGAGCTCTGTATATCGTTGTTTAGGGAATAAAAATAGGTTTTGTTATAAATAGTTCTTTTTAGTGAAGAAAACTTGCTGCATATGATTTTTAGCAACATATTTTATAATTTAGTTGTGGTGAGGAAAGTGGAAAAATTGGCAGGGCAAGTACAAATCTAGGCCAGCAGAAAATAATCCTTATTGTTTAGCTCTGTACATAGTTCAGAAATGGTTTATTATACTACATATGGAATATGCTGCTTTAAAAAAGCAGAAGTTTGTTTTGTGAAGTCCAAATTGAGCTGTGTAGGTGGTTGTTATGAGAGTAAAATATATATATATATATATATATAGCACGGGTATATTTGTAGCAATAGTCAAAAATACATTGTATGGGTCAAAATAAATTTTTCTTTTATGCCAAAAATCATTAGGATATTAACCCTTTGGCTGTCACAAGTTTTGAACTGATATATAATTTCTTATGATTTCTAAAGTGTGATAGGGAAAGAGGCAACGAAGAAAGTCTTTTGTGTCAAAGGTCAGAACTCATGTTATGATGTAGATTTTTTTTTTAAGTTGCACGCTTGACATATATTATTCTATTACTTTTCCAACATAATTTGTAACACAAAACTATGGTAAAATATCTATTTAGGAGTCTTAGACCTTTCCAACGATGTATAGTTTGTCATAATTAGATTAGAATTTATTTGTAATATGGTGAAGTAAAAGGGTTAAAGGGTTAAGTAAAGATCATGTTCCATGAAGATACTTTGTAAATTTCCTACCGTAAATATATCAAAACTTAATTTTTGATTAGTAATATGCATTGCTAAGAACTTCATTTGGACAACTTTAAAGGCAATTTCCTCAATATTTTTATTTATTTATTTTTTTTTGCACCCTCTGATTCCAGATTTTCAAATAGTTGTATCTCGACCAAATATTGTCTTATCCCAACAAACCATACATCAATGGAAAGCTTATTTATTCAGTAAAAAAACTGACCCTTATGACTATATACAAATATATTTATGTATATATATATATATATATATATATATAAAAACATTTTGATGGTTCATAATAGTTTTTTTTTAGACGTTTCCTTCAGAAATGATATTTCTTGACATTCTTCTATGACTTTGCATTGAGTTTGTAGTATACTTTTCCCGCTTGAGGTTTAGAAATGTGCATCTGGCGTGTTTTTACGAGTCGTTTGTGTGTTAGGTTTACTGATGACCTACTGTACTGTTACCCAGATATTCTTTTGCATCTTGGATTTCCTTTGCATTTGTAAGTCACTGCCAAAGTTGCGCGTCAGGTGTTGAGATATGACTGTCAGAAATATGGGGATTGAGGTAAGGTGCAACAAAAGATGCACAGCCGAGCACAGCAGGAACTAAAACTGGGTTTGTGGCATCAGCATTGTGTACAATAATATAGGGCGATGCACGTTCGCCTGCGTCGTGCTTCCTGCATGTGGCAGTTTAATAATAGCACCCCAGCTTCCAAGATGCAGAATAATGCTGCTACCTGAATCTCAGCCAAAGCGTCTTTAATGCGTCCCCTTAGCTTTGGCTTTGGGCATGCAAGTTCACAGTGGGGGAGCGTGGGTGAGGCCGATGTAATCTCGTGTTGGAAGCGTAAATGTTCAGCCCGGTTCGTCTGTGTGGTCTTTCTCTGTCTGTGCATTCGCAGAATGGCAGTCGAACGCAGCCCCCGTGTGAAGATTACATCGACGACAAACACTGCTTGCAGAAACTAGGCCACGCTCTGATGTTTTTGAGGGTGAAGGAACTACGCTGTACGTCCTCACCTGGCTGTGAGATCACCGATGGGGAACGTGCACCGACTCGGCTCATGTGGGAGATTGCGTTTTGGTAAACGTCTCTAGACGGCACGTGCCTTCTTGTAGCGATTAAGAGAACACAATGATCTTGCATAATGGAAAATGTGGCGTGCTAGTGTGTCTCGCAACATGTCTTGGTATATTTGTGCTCGCAGTAGACTTAATTAAGATGTTAAAGTAATTCTTTTATGTCGGGTTAATACGGGGAGACAATATTAACTAATGAGTGAGTTTGGGGAAACCTGTTTGAAAACAGTTAGCAGTTGTCTGGTGACGTTAGTAGCGCAGAAATTGCGTTTTAAACTTATGCAATTTTCCTACGTGAATGCTACATGATATAATGCAATAAATAGTAAAACATACTTTGCTATATGTGACTCCGGACCACAAAACCAGTCATAAGTAGCACAGGTGTATTTGTAGTAATAGCCAACAATACATTGTATGAGTTGAAATTATCGATTTTTCTTTTATGCCAAAAATCGTTAGGATATTATGTAAAGATCATGTTACATGAAGATATTTTGTACATTTCCCACTGTATATATATCAAAACTTAAGTTTTGATTAGTAATATGCATTGCTAAGATCTTCTTTTGGACAACTTTAAAGGCAATTTTCTCAGTATTTAGATTTTTTTTTTTTTTTTTTTGCACCCTCATATTCCAGATTTTTAAATAGTTGTTTCTCAGCCAAATTTTGCCCTATCCTAACAAACCTTACGTAAATGGAAAGCTTATATATTCAGCTTTTCAATTTAAAATTGACCCATATGACTGGTTTTATGGTCACACATAATATTCGTTTTGGTAAACGTCTGTAGTCGGCACATGTCTTCTTGTAGTGATTAAGAATACAGAAATGAAATTGACATAATTTCTTGCATCTCAGTTTAATATGCAGAGACGATATTTAAGCATCCTAACTAGTGACACTGAGTTAACTAATAATTGAGTTTCAGACAGGGAAACCTGACTTGAGTAGCGCTGAAATGTAAGTTTTAAAACTTATGAAATTACACTACATGAATGCTACAGGATATAATGCAACAAATAAAGCAGCATTATAAATTCATAAATATTGAACCATACTTAATTTTTATTATATATTATTATTATATAATATTCATTTTGGTATTCATTTCTAGTAGGCATGTGCCTACCCTGGTAAAAAAGTAATAGATTTAAAATGCATTTATTTTATACTAAGTATAGTTATCGCGACATATCGCTCAAGACTTACTGATGTAAAAACTGTAATTTATTTGGAGTACTATTTGTGAACAATGCACATTTCTTAATATTAAAACTAAGATGTGTTTTAATGTCACTATTGATGAGAATTTTATGATCTTTAAATAATATCAGTCTTTAAATGCAAAATATTTTAAGTGTACCTAAAGTATACTTGCAATAGTTCCACTTCAGCACAATCATATATACCTAAGTATATCTTTAGTTGGACTTAAGAACTACTTATGCACAATTAAAGTGCATTAAGTACAAAATTAGTAAATTAGTAAAACAATCTTTCTCTTTCTTTTCTCTTTCTCCTCGTATGATTGTTCGTTTGAATTAACACTGAATAAGTGAATCACAAAGACTGACAGATGTGTTTCTGGCTCAGACTTTAAATATACCAGTGTAGTATACTAAAAGAACAATTAAAGGGTAATTTTATTAAGTACCTAATATATAAAATGTATTTGTAATATACTTAGCGTGAAATAAATGTATTTTAAATAAACTAATCTTATAGTTATTATGAGTGCACAGAATTTTTGCATAATGGAAAATGTTGCATGCTAACATGCATCGTAACGTGTCTTACTAAATGTGTGGTCAAGCTGGACACTAATATTTAAAATGTTATAATAGAATGATAATGCATATTCTATAATGCATATGCATGATGATGCATAGTCATGAACTAATGTTTCCATTAACTTTGCATCTACTTCAAAGAATTAGTTAACCCTAAAAATGAAAATTCTGCTCTGACTCATCATCATGCAATTCTAAACCTGTACAGTTTTCTTTTTTCTATGCAACACAGAAGTTGTTTTGAAGAATGTTCAAGCTGCTCATTTTCATATTATGACTAAATGTTCATATTATTTAACAAAATTATTTTATTTTAAAAGATTTTATAGAAGAAATCAGTTTAAGTCTGATGTGAGTGTTTGTGTATCTGTACATGGAGAAAAAGTGATTCTTTAATGTAGTATTAAACTTTGAAATGACCTCACATGAATGCAACATGATATGATGCAATGAATGAAGCATGTAAATGTTAAAATATACATTACAATCATTTTTCTATATGAATTTTCAGGTCATTGGTATGCAGCAAGAAGACAAACTTCTGTGCATATGCGTGCATGCCCTTTTCAGCGGCCATATGCATAAGTGGATGGAGCTCAAAGTCTAATGCCCCATTAGCCGAATCGGTGGGTAACGTGTTTGTTATGAGTAAACTCATTTTTGTAAGCGCAACACTTTTAGACTTTGTGCCTATCAAACGTTTGAACAGTAACAAAGTGCCCATATGTCCCAAAAGAACTACATTTCAATTGTGTGTCGTGTTACACTTTGGAGAAAAAGCAACTGCTAAATGGCAATTAACAACCAAAAGCGCTCTAGAGAGTAAAACAATCTTTCTCTTTCTTTTCTCTTTTTCCTCTTATGATTGTTCGTTTGAATTAACACCCGAATAAGTGAATCACAAAGACTGACAGTTGTGTTTCTGGCTCAGCTTCTCAGCTTTTTGCTTCTATGCAAGTACATAAACATGAAACAGACATTATTTGAAATATTTGCTCAGCAGATGTGTTTTCTCTTTTTTAAATAAGTAAAAGCAAAAAAAAAAAAAAAGCCCATCACAGAATAGGAAACGGGGTTGGGAATAAACGCGGTAATTTGGTTCTTCTCTTCATGGATTACTGTCACTCACCATCAGCCACTGTGTGCGCTTGCCAGTCCTGTTTGCAATTTCTGGGCTTGTGCTGTACCTTGAAATATTTGCCAAATGGATTTTATAGAGGCTGTAATTAAATTTAGTCCACCTTCACATGGTTTAGGAGGGCAGAGGCAGCCTCTCTGCATCGAGTGGGTTTTCCTGGTGGTGTTCTCAAACACGTTAAAGCCTTAATGTCCAGATTAACGCGTCGATTTTGTGATAATCTTTAATTTTTGAAGAGAATTTGGGGAGGATTTCATTCATATTTGCATTGTTAAAACTGTTAAAAGCATAGTTGCTACAGGTTTTGCACAAAAAATCATAAAATGAGCTGCAGTGTTATTTTCGTATCACTGAGGTATTACAGTTTTCTTTAATACTTTTAGTACTAGTTTTTTATTAATAGTTTAATTTTCAGTTTAATTTTTGCTAGTTTTTTTGTCTTTTTTTTTTGTCTAGTTTTTTTATAATTCATTTTAGCTAACATTTATTTTAAGCAACTAAAATGATTTTTTAATGATTTTAGTTGCAGTTTTCGTTTCGATGATCTATATAAATTTAGCTTACAGAATGATGATGCATATTCTATAATGCATATATGCATGAAAATGCATATTCATCAACTAATATTTACATCAACATCACCTCTGCTTAAAAGGAATAGTTAACCTAAAATTTAAATTTTTGTTTTTAGTCATCCTCATGTCATTATGTAACACAGAAGATCTTCTGAAGAATGTTCAAGCTGCTCTTTTGCTCTTTATTGGTCAATAAAACATTTAATTTTAAATGATTTTATATATATATAAAAAATAAATAAATAAATCAGTTTTATAGAGTACAAAGCCAAATAATGCATGCTGTAACCCTAGTAAAAAAAATATTGTAATATTGAAATAAATACATTTATTTCATACTAAGTAAACTACAAATATATTTACATATTATGTACTTAATAAAATACCCTGCAATTGTACTTTTAGTAACTAATTTTGTACTTTAATTATAGGAAATAGTGCTGAAGTCCAACTAAAGATATATTTAAGTATATTTAATTGTGCAAGTATACTTTAGGTACACTTTAAATATTTTGCATTTAAAGACTAAAATTATGTAAAGATCATACAATCCTCATCAATAGTGACATTAAAACATATTTTAGTTTTAATATTAAGAAATGTACATTGTGCACAAATAGTACTCCAAATAAAGTTTAATTACAATTTTTATATCAGTAAATCTTGAGTGATATGTCAGTAAACATGTTAATAGACATGAATTATACTTAAATAAATGAATAAAAAAATAAATGCATTTTAAATCTATTATTGTTTAATAGGGAATGTTGTGTTTGTGCATCCATACATGAAAAAAAATAATCCCTCAATGTTATGTTGCAGGATTTGAACCCCTAACCTGGCACATCATGCTCAAACGCAGGTATGTAGGTATTATATTTGAGTTAATATGAATTATAAAACCTACTTTTAAAAGTGTCAGTGAAACAGTACAGCAATTGTCATCAGTAAACACCAATCAAAAATCCTTTGAAACACTAATTAAACAAAGAAAGTAGAGCTTTCTTATAAATCACAGCGCGGGCGTTAAATGTGAGACGCATGCACACGCGACGCACATACACAAATTACTTCCTGTCGGCCCGTAATTACCACTGGTTCGCTGGCCCTTTTGGATGGCAGTTATGGTGACATAATTCATTAGTGTTTGCCCAAAGAAATGATTTGAAATCTTTAAAGTGCTCCTTCAAGCATAATAGCTATTAAGGGGGCCACATGCAAGACTGAAGTGTTAAACGGTTTGTTGAAGTCAGCTGGGGTACAAGAGATGATAAATATAAATTATAGTTAATATACTGCACCGGTGGTTTTTAAAAAATCAAATGCTGCTGCTGCTGACACAGAAGACTGCAGCAGCGGCAGCCCTTCACGGATGCACGCCACAAAATGCACAACGCCCACAAACAACACTTCACTTTCACAACTCTGAGAGGTTAGTGCATTGCTTATGCCTGGGTACACAAATTTGATTACTAACAACATGTTTTGTACACCTGCAACCCACATACAAACAATAGTCGCTACGTTCACAGGGTGCAAATACCCTTATTTGATTAAGAACAGTTGAAAACTTTACACTTTAAAAGTAGTTTTTTTTTTTTTTTTTTTTTTGTTTGTTTCACTCGCTATGCAATCTACACTTCTTGTTGTTTGTGTTCGTAACTTAATTTGTTCAAACCGCACGTTATAACTGGTGACAAAGCCTTCTGGTAACAATATGTTTTTCCCAATGCTGCGGCAAGGTATTTTTATCATTTATGAGCTTAGGTGCAAATGAATAAAAAGCAGACAACTGTGAAACGTGATCACGTGATATGCAGATCAGGTGGATATGTAGATTTTGTTTGTCATTTATACTTTTGTCACTTAAAACTTGAAATTTTTCGTAGAAATGTTGGGCTCCCAAAAAGTACAAGTTTAAGAATCTGACCCTCAAAAATACATATCGATCAGTTTTTCATCTGCATTTAAACTAACGTGTGCCTTTTCATATATATATATATTTTTTTATGTGTGTAAATATGTATATATCAAGATCAAGTTGACTAAAAGTAAAATTAAAACCATAAAAACCATAAAACATTCAAATAAATGTTAACTGAGATTACATTTAAAAAAAAAAAAAAAGCTTTTTATTTTGTCTAGTTACTGAGGCAACTTTTTTCATTTTGATTTCGTTGAACAACATACCATAATAACAAAAAATAAATAACTATTTAAATTAACTATTTAAATAAAAACTATATCTATATACATCTATTTCTTTAGCTATATTTGTATTTATATAGACACACTTTTATATATAGAAAGCTTAAAGAAAATTAAAATAAAACTGAAAATATAAAACAAGTGATTCAAAATATACTAATGATATAAAATTTATAATAGTATCTCAATGCTAAACATAACATGTATATATGAATATTATATATATATATATATATATATATATATATATATATATAAATAGACACACTTTTATATAACTTTAAAATTAAAATAAAATGGAAAATTATAATAGTATCATAATATATATAATAATATAAATATAATATAAATTATAATATCAATAAATAAATGTTAAAAATCTATATATACACTTTATATATATATATATATATATATATATATGTATATAGAAAGATTTAACATTTAAATAAAACAGAAGATAAAAACCAACAGAAAATATAAAAAATTGTGCAAAAATAACACGGATATAAATGTGTGTGTGTGTGTGTAATATATATGTATAGACACACTTTTATATAACTAACTAAAATTAAAATAAAACTGAAAATTATGACAGTATCTCAATGCTAAAATAACACTTATTTATATATATATATATATATATATATATATATATATATATATATATATATATAATAGAAATAAATACATAAAGAAATCTACATATACACACGTTTTTATTATATAAAAAACTGATTCAATATATACTAATGATGCAACATTTATATTAGTAACTCAATGCTAAAATAACACGATACTGTATATATTTAGAAATAATGCAAATAATTACATTAAAGTTTAATACATATTATATAAATTTAAATTTAAGTTATAATATATAAATAGATACATAAAAAGATTACATTAATTAATTCATTAATCATAAAAAATAAAAATAATTCAGCTAAGGAGCAACTGAAGAAGATGCAGATGTATTATTGTAAAAAAAAAAATAAATTGTCATATGGTGATGTCTGGTGGTTATGGCTCTTTTCATACTCCAGTTTTGCACCTAATCTGGATTTCAGGACAGAGTTTGGTTGAAAGAATGACGTGGCCTAATAGCCGCTCCCTCCGGGCAAGGCCTCCTTTGTGAGCGCGGCTCGTTCATTGTCCGCACAGGCCGTTCATTGTAGCACCATATACACGGCATTCATCACTTTGTCTGGTCTTTGTGTGTCTCCTTTTGAACCAAACAGCAGGAATTATTAGGGGCTTAACACGGAGAGGGTCCCAACGCGGCTCTGACGGCATAAGCCTCTTCCCCGAACCCGCGCGACCCTTCCTTATCCAGGGTTAGAAAACATTCGAGCCCGTTCTTAACATCTGCATCAAGATATTATAGAATAGAATGAATTTGAATGAAAGAGGTGAATCGGCTGACGTTTGGGGAATTCCAGGGATTATTATTATTATTATCGCGAGCGTGAACGTCGCCGGCGTTCTCGCAAACGTGGTTTTCCGGGCCGGGGGGGAGGGAGGGAAGCGATACCGGAGCGCCACACCTCGGCGTCTCGGGTCCCGCCGATTTGGGGAGCGTGTGAAATCCGTGGCACCTCTCCTGCATTCCTGGCTGAATCGGTGCCATATCTGTGATGGACTGAGGCAGAAGAGCAGGCAGCCGGGGATGAATACGGCTTAATCTTTACACAGGCCACATGTGTGCGCATGATAACATGGATGCTTTCTTCCTGTGCTGGGTTATTCTCATCCGGCTGCCAGGTTGCTGCCTCGAACAGCCGTGTTTCGCTGCGATATTTAGCTTGCACCAGAAAAGAACGATGGCACCTCCTAAGGAGGGGGTTAATGCATGTTTTTGGAATTGGAGGCAAAAATTGCTGTAATTCCTGACACATTTCGAGAGACAGATACGGCGCTTTTTGGTGCAGACAATATGTAAAAGCAACTATAAATGGATGGTTGGCTTCTCAGAAGCTGATATTTGGTTTAAGACCTTGTTGTGATGGAGATGAGATGAGGTTATTTTTGGACGCTCGTGACAGCCGGATTCTGTTTGATGCAGTTGACCGAACGGAGACCCGTTGGTCTAGAAATGCAGAATTTATGGCTTCCGCGCGCTGTTGTTTTTTTTTTCCCCCCATTCTGTTTTTCCCAGGATCACTAAAACATTCATTGTGATTGCATTACCATAAATGATTCTATAGCATATTCGTCTGTAATTATGGCCCGTGTTTCCGCGGCCTTCGGCCTTGAGTTTGGCTGAACCCCAGGTGTAGATCTCGGCTAGTCTAATGAGCAGACACGGACTCCTCTCCTCTCTGAACCGCAGCCGTCCTGCACCCGGCTCAATTAAAAAACGCAGGATGTGCCGTGATATTAGCACAAAATTAATAGACTCTCACTAATTGAATCTATCAGATTCAGTGGGTAGTATATCTTCTACACAAACACAATTGCATGTTTGGACAGATGACAAAGGTTTGGCTGAGGTGCCACTGCCAACCCAGTCAGTATTTTAGTTTTTCTTTAGCAGTCAGAATCTAATACATTTATTGTTGAAGGTTTCAATGCAATATTTATTTATTTGTTTGCATATTTTATTTATATATTTATTATATTTATTTTGGATTTATGTCTTTATTTGTTTGCACTTTATTAATTTATTTATGTATTTGTTTGCAAATGTTTGTGTTTGTATGCTTATTTTATTTGTTTATTTTGGATTTTATATCTTTATATGTTTTATTTTGTATTTTTTAATTTATTTGTATTATTTACAGTTAATTGTTTGTATTTGTTCGTGGGTTTGTTTCTTTCTTTATTTTATGTATGTTTTGTATATTTGTTTGTTTTATTTGTTTGTGTTTATATGTCTTTGTTTGCTTGCATTTTATTTATTTTTTTGCATGTATTTATTTTGGATTATTTTGTATGTATGTATGTAATACTTTTTGTTTATTGTTTGTATTTATTTACATGTATTTGTTTATTTTACATATGTTTTATTGGTTTGATTGTATTTGTTTTTATGTTTTCATGTTTTATTTATTTATTTGTTTTTTGTTTGTTTGCATGTTGTATTTATGTAGGCATGTATTTATTTTGGATTTATGTCTTTATTTGCATGTTTTTTATTTAATTATTTAGTTTATTTGCATGCTATATTATGTCATACTATGTGATATTGTGTCTGTATATATGTGATATTTATTTATTTATTGTTTATTGTTTTCATGTTTATTTGTTTTTTCGAATATGTATTGTGTATTTGTATGTTTTGATTGTTTGATTGTGTTTGTTTTCATGTTATATTTATTTGTTTGTTTGCATGGTGTGTATGTATGTATGTATGCATGTATTTCTTTTAGATTTGTCTTTGTTTGCATGTTTTTTGTTTTTTTGCATTTATTTGTTTGATTGCATTTCATTTATTTATTTATTTATTTTTGTATTTATGAATTCGTTTGCTTGCATTTATTTGTTTGTTTGTTTGTTTTTGTTTTTTGCATGGTGTGTGTGTGTGAGTGTATGTGTGTATGCATGCATGTATTTATTTTGGATTTATGTCTTTGCATGTTTTTGATTTATTTATTTCATTTATTTGCATGCTTTATTATGGATTTGTTTGTCTGTATGTCTGTGATTGTGATGTTGTGATGATATGTGATGTTTTGTTTGTTTGTTTATTTGTTTATCTTTTGTATTTGTTTGCATATTTATTTGTTTATTTTATGTATGCTTTGTGTATTTGTTTGTATGTTTTATTTGTTTTCATGTTTCATTTAGTTATTTATTTTGCATGTATGTATTTGTTTGTTTGCATTTTATTTATTTGTTTGTTTGTTCGCATGTTGTATTTACGTATGCATGTATTTATTTTGGATTTATGTCTTTGTTTGCATGTTTCTGATTTATTTATTTTATTTATTTACATGTTTTTATAATGTATTTGTCTGCATATGATAATTATTTATTTTGTTGTTTGTATTTGCATGTTTTTATTTATTTATTTAGGATTTCATAATTTAAAAAAGAAAAATGGAGATGCAGCTTTATCCTCAGCGTCTTTTGAGAGATTTTACTCCGTGCAAACGCTTTGTCGCAATTATTATTTTAGCACGTATTTCGCCTTTGCTCTTTGATGTAGCTGTCACACAAAGACATCAGAAATCATGACATCTGTTTCGAAAGCACGTTGTTTGTTTGCAGTAATAATACATCTGCATCTCCTTCAGTCGCTCCTTAGTTGTTCAAGTAGATACAATTGCAATGTCAGATGCACCTCTAATTGAAAAGTTAATTATCTTTCTGAAGCCATCAGCTGTCACTTACGAGGATCAGATACTGGTATCGTCCCCGGGGAGCGACGTTATTTTGGTCGTAATGGTTTGGGACCCTACATTTTGTTGCATGTGAACGTTTGATCACTGAACAGACCATTTATAGCTCACTCTTTAATTGAAGTCAAATTAGCAGTACTATACACAGTGTTTAATTTCACGTAGGAATTGTTTTTTTAAACATGGCTCCACTAACACAATCAAACTTTCCATTAGTCCACTTGTGTCTCTTGATGCCTTTGTTATTTTCTCATTACGTTTTATTTGAAACTCCATGGCTCCCAAAAAATTCAAGAGAAAGGGATGAAATTATCTGCGGTGTTAACTATTATTCCATGAGGAATGCTTTACCAGGAGTCATGAAACCTCTGCTGGCAAACAAGACTGTCGTTGAGTGTTTTTCTCATTTGCTTTGGCTCATTTTTTGAAACATTCTCTAAACTCTAAGTGCAATAGTCACAACTGTTTTACGGGACATCACAACTCAATTTCATGACTGCAAAATGTACTAACTCACCCAAAACATTTAATTCATGCTTCAAAAGCTACTTACTGTGTCAGTTAATTGGCCATTGCCATCATAATGAAGTTTTCTTCTCAAAAAATAACACCTAAAAATGAAAAATTACTTAAAATCTGCTTACCCTCAGGCCATCCGAGATGTAGATGAGTTTGTTTCTTCATCAGAACAGATTTGGAGAAATTTAGTAATCACTTGCTTACCACTGGTTCCTCTGCAGTGAATGGGTGCCGTCAGAATGAGAGTCCAAACAGCTGATTAAAAACATCACAATAGTCCACAAGTAATCCACACCACTCCAGTCCATCAGTTAACATCTTGTGAAATGAAAAACTGTGTGTTTGTAAAAAAACAAATCCATCATTAAGACGTTTTTAACTTCAAACCAAAAAGTCCATCTCTTGTTATCCTCTGACATCACTAACATATTTATTTAGATCTGTTTTGGGCTGTTTTGGCTTGTAAACAGTACTTGATCTTTGCATATTTCTCTCCTGGTTCAGACAGCACAACATTTTCACTAGAGAAAGCAATGTTATCGATAGAGGACTCGTATTTTAGCCCAGAAGCAAGTGGTGAAGGACTGGAATGGTATGCATTACTTGTTGCTTACTGTGATGTTTTTATCAGCTGTTTGAGCTCTCATTCTGACGGCACCCATTCAATGCAGAGGATCCATTGCTGAGAAAGTGATACAATGCTACATTTCTCCAAATCTGTTCTGATACGGAAACAAACTCATCTACATCTTGATTGGCCAAAATTTAATCATAGGGGTGGTTTCCCGGACAGAGACTAAGCCTCGTCCTAGACTAAAATGACCTTTTAAACCAGACTTTAAACAGAAATGTAAAAATAAATAATCTTTTAAATAGTCTTAGACTATGTCTAGTCCAGAATTTAATAGGCTGATTTCCTGGAGGAAGACTAGAGCTACTTCAGGACTAAATTAGGGCTTAAATTAAACCTACCAGGAGGCAGGTTTAAATTCAGATCAACGTTGTGTTTCCAGTTTTTATATATCAAAATTATTGGCACCCTTTGTATGACCAAGGAAGCCTGTGAAAAGTAAATCTGCACTGTTAATCATTTTCATCTTTTATTAAAAAAAATACAAATAAGTAATTGTGGTCAGTGTGTATTAAGGAAAAAAATCATAATGTGATTTTTGTTGAAAAGTTAGATTTTTTTATTTTTTTAAATGTATTTTATTTACTTTTTTTGAAAGATCAAAAGGACAATACTGATTTATTTACAAAACCTCTGATCATATTTTCTTAGGGTGCCAATATAATTCTGACTATGAATCTCTCGCTCTCTCTCTCTCTCTCTCTCTCTCTCTCTCTCTCTCTCTCTCTCTCTCTCTCTCTCTCTCTCTCTAAAACAGCTGCTTTATGGATAATATAATAAATTATAACAACAGCTGATTGCAAGAAATTACGCAAGCCTTCATTGCATAGATATTTTTAGGCATTCCTTTTCTTTTAACTGACGCCTGATGTGTGGAGTTTACTTTGCTTGCTTTAAGCTTTTAGTTTTGCTTTTAGTTTTCTCTTGCTCAGTAACTTGTTTTGTTGTTTTATTGCAGTCTTTTTTCCACTGCTGTTGTTTTCCTTGCATTTGCTTCTCAGTTCCATACAATTTTAAGCTTTTCTTGGTTCATTCCATGTTTTATAGGGAACCTCTGTCGTTCAGATTAGCACAGTTGATTTTAAAAATAATCTAGTTTATTTTGGTTCAGGACTCTATAGTCAATGAGTTAGTATCCTGTACTTAATCTGTGTTTAAAAGAAAGTCATTTTTTTAAACCATGGTTAACTATTCTAGATTAAGCCTACTCCTGGCTTAATTTAAACCCTGTCCGGGAAACCTGTTCCATAAATGATTTACAGTTAAGCTGATATTGTACAACATTTGATAGGTTATTTATTTATTTTGGCGGATGCTTGCAAAGCGACATGCCGTTGACCTACAGCATCTGAACATTTTCATAGGCTGAGCTGAGAGTCTTTAACGTACAAGACAGTGTCTCTGAGATTAGTGTCATTATTTTAACCGTTCTTATATTATAAATTAGTGCCTCCTGGTCAAGACACTGACATGTTCATTTCACGCTGAAAAAGTGGCACAAGCTTCTTGCGTTTGAACCGACACTCCTTTTCTGTCGCTCATAAATAGAGATGTTGTGTGCTTTCTGTCAATCATCTGGTACAATTAAATGTGGGCGTTTTTTTCTCTGTCTTATAGTTTAGGTCAGTGCAGTGGGTCGAGGAATGTTTTTTTCTGTCTCAGTGTTTTTTATTAAAGAAAGCATGTTTTCCATGGTAACAAGTTAACAATATAATTTTATGTACGTGAAAGCTATTAATGTGTTTTAAATATATGTGAAGGTATGTATACTAGAAATATGTGCCTCATATATATATATATATATATATATATATATATATATATATATATATATATATATATATATATCTGTACACACAAGACCCCAGAATGAAGATTATTTGTTCATTTTAAATAAGTTGCATTTGCAAAATGTGGCAGAAATTGTCATTTTTTAAGAGAAATTAATTCAGAAACAGTTTAAGATGACACACTGTCTCTGTACAGTATTCCCACGCCATGAAACTCACTACAGATTCATAAATCATTTTTACTGTAATTAGGGAAATACTCTAAATGTCATTTTGAATCTTTATACCACTACAATGAATTGCACACTTTTGCTATTACTCACTGTTACTCATCGTATTGAACGGGACCTCGTGTTGTCGCTCTTTGTTGTGGCACTTTCCGTTTCAAAACTCCTACGGCTTACTTGAAGCAAACCATCGCTGGTCTTTCCACAACAAGAACAGGAGCTGTTTTGTGTTGATTTGTGACAAAATTCACAAATAGAATGAAAGGAAAGCGATTAGCATTCTGTGCAAACAGCAAAAACAGTGACTCCATTTGTTCACAGTGAATACATATTTACAGCGGTGCCTCTTTAAAAGTTGTTGATGGGTATCTGGTGAAATTGAATGATTGCATTATGTTATGTATTTAAATGAGCTTATCAAAATACGTATTCCCTCAGTTAACCCACAGTAGATGTTTCTTTAAAAGACTCTGAGTATCCAAAACAAAGTCTTTCTCTGTCGGTTATTTTAATCTGGCTGTTTAAAAGAATCAAGGTGTGGAAGGAAATGTATGACCTTAAGTTTTTGTGGTTGCTTTCACGTTTATGTGGGTATTTCCTACCAATTATAAAAGAGACAACGGTATTGCGGTCATGAGCGTTTCTGAAACTACATACAGTCAATATTGACTTTGATTGTCATCGTTTTATCTCACCTCAATGACGTGTGCATGCCATTTTCACCTGTATCCCAAATTCACAAGCTCCAGCCTAATCTTAAAAGCCCAGACTTTGTGTTTTAACCGATACGCTTCAGCAAGCGAACGTCGGAGATGCCATCCGTGCTGTTGAAGAATGTCGGCACGGAAGTGTCCAGCGTTGGCACGCGCCGCTTTCGCCTCCAGTGCTCCAATGTGCGTCGCCGCCATCCACCCAAGCCTTCGCACGGTGTCAGGCGGCGATACGCGGCAGAAAAGAACGCCACCTCTTATCGGCGCCAATCCAGATTAACTCAAAGACACGCTCCCCCTACATTTCTGGGCCCACTTGCTTCATATTTGGGCACCGTTTGACTTGTTTTTGAGCTGTGGCGAACCTAAGGCGAAGGGAGACCCGCAGCCAAGGTGCTCACAATTAGCCACATTTCCCAGGGCTGCAGGCCTGTGGGTTTACTGGACTGCAGAGGCTTAAACCCCCTCGTGTCCCTTCGGGAATCTCGGCCAATTCGGAGCCGCTGGCATCCCTGGAGTGATCCCTGAGAGGTGGATGGGTATGATATGCCTTCCACAAGAGGCCATTTGCATCGTGCTGAATTCTGAAAGGGATAAAAGAAACGTGTTGGCTTGAGGTGTCTGAGAGCGCGTGGACCGACTGCCTTCACTCCCGAGGTTCTGTCCTCTTTGTATTCACATGCGCTAGCATTCAAAAGTTTGAGTTGAGTAGATGTTTTAGGCTCTTCTGCTCACCGAAGCTGTTTTGTTTGATCAAATATACAGTAAAAATTGTGAAATATTATTACGATTTAAAATAACAGTTTTCCATGTGAATATTTTCTTAAAATGTAATTTATTCCTGTGATCCAAAACTACATTTTCAGCATCATTACTCCAGTCTTCAGTGTCACATGATCCTTCAGAAATCATTCTAATATGCTGCTTTTGCTGCGCAAGATCTTACATTTTTTTTTTTTTTTTTGTGGAAACCGTGATGCATTTTCCCACAGGATTCTTTGATGAATAGAAAGTTTTAAAGAACATCATTTATTTAAAACTTAACCCTTTTGTAACATATATGACCACAAAACCAGTCATAGGGTCCACTTTGTTTTTATACAAGCGTAAAAAATGAGCTTTCCATTGATGTATGGTTTGTTAGGATAGGACTATATTTGGCTATTTAAAAATCTGAAATCTGAGGGTCAAAAATATTAAGAAAATCGCCTTTGAAGATGTCCAAATTAAGTTTTCAGCAATGCATATTACTAATCAAAAATTAAGTTTTGATACATTTACGGTAGGAAATTTACAAAATATGTTCAAGGAACATGATCTTTACTTAATAATTTTTGGCATAAAATAAAAATCAGTTTAACCAGTTGTGTATAAAGTACCTATAAAAAAATACTTAAGTAAAAGTACAGATATCTTCTCAGAAAATGACTTTGGTAGAAGTTGAAGTCACTGTTTAGAATATCACTTAAGTAAAAGTCTTAAAGTATGTGATATTTATTGTGATATTTATATAAAATGTTCATGCACAGACTGAGTAGCAAGATTGTGTTCAGATTTAACTTTTTGTATTTTTGGGTAAGAATAAGAAGCACTTCATCCGGTACTTGGTGTCTTTCGTTCCAACATAAGAAAACATTTCTGCATCTGAAATAGCATTTAGATGTATTTACACAGTTTAACGTATCTCAGAGGGGACGTGGATGCATTTAAACTGCAGTTACAGATGCATAAATAGACCTAATATTTTGTTTTCAATAAATCATTAAATAGTGATATTTAAAATAATTTAAGACATGAAAAAAATCGTTGAAATATGAAATTAAAACCATCGGCAGGTGGCAGCAAGTGACTGTTAATGAGTGAGCCACTGTGATTCAACCGATTCATTCAAACGGCTGATTCATGCAGAAACAAAGTGTTAATGAGTGAATCACTGAATTATTTTTAGCAACCGATTCATTCAAAACGCTGATTCATTCAGTAGGTAAACGCAGTCCATTGCTCAGGGACGCAAAACAGTGCTGTGATCTTTGTTTGGGACTATTTTCGTTGGCAAAATTGAAAGTCACTTATTGCTTGTATAAATGATTATTAAATGTGTTATCATGCTGATATCTGCTGAAAAACGGTACTCTTTGTGTGAGATATATATATATATATATATATATTAAGTTAACCATATTAAATTATTTAAATATTAAAAAAAACATACAGAAGCATTTTTGCTGTCTACAATTTAGAATGCCTGGAATTTAGAATTTTAATAGACTAATGAATCAACGTGCGTGCACTCTGTGTGTGATTTGGTGATCTTTAAAATAAGCATTTTTATCAGGCTCCTATGTGTAGGTTTTTACCTAAGTACCTGTACTTCTGATTAGGCTGAGGCTAGAATTTAGCGAGTTTGAAGTAAAAGTATTTAATAGACATATATTATGTGTCAGTGGCATTCCCTCAGTATCATTATCTCATTTTTGACCAAGGTGGCTTTTAGAGGGTTTTGCATATGAGCTCTTCATATACTGTATATCGCACAACCCAGACTCGACTTGAGTGGAAAATGAATCATTCGCGGTTGTGCGCGCACTTGTTTGCACATGAGCAAAGGTGTTTTTAGGAGTCTAATTGCAAACGCTGCACCACTGATTCGTCAAAGTTGCTTTCCTGCAGTCCGTGTTCTTCTGACTTCTGACTATTTTCTAGTAAGTAACAAATATGCTTCGTGGAAATGTATCAGTGTAAAAGTATACGTTTTAATTAGGAAATGTAGTGGAGTAATAGTAAAAGTTGGCTGAAATATAAAAATGCAGTATTAAAATACTGCAATATAAAAAAGTATTATTACTTTGTTACATTACACCACTGATTTTGACCCATACAGTGTATTGTTGGCTATTGCTACAAATATACCTGTGCTACTTATGACTGGTTTTGTGGTCAACACATACATCCTGTCATTTTTTTTTATCAATTTAATGCATCTTTCCTTAATTTCTATTTAAAAACCTTACAGCAGTGTATGCACTACAAAAGTTTAGGAGTTGCATTTATATGTGACATTAAATTTCGAATTATTTCTGATTATCATTTCTGTGTGTATGCAGTATAGGGGTTGCTCCTGTATTTGTGATTGTTTTACATAGTGGCAACCATAGCAACATTTTGGTGCCTCATGTCTGCAACGCAACCAAAGTTGAACTTGTTTGCCATTAGTGCCTGAAGACATATTGAATGGGTATCTGCAGTATTCGGGTTGCATTCAGCTGAGATGGTTCTCCCTGACCTGGTTGTCACTTGTTGGTACTAGTCATGCAGGGTGTGGGTGAAATGTCAAGTTTTACTGTACATTTATGTTTAGCATTTAAGAAATTCATGGTTGCAATTGATGGTGTTTGGCCTGTCATTTTCATTGCATTTTTCTTCAGGTCTAAAAAGAGTCTTAAATTGGTCATATCATGAAATCAAATTGATCATTTGAGATAAAAATTCATGAAACAGCTGAAGCAGCTTTCAGAATTCAACAATTATTTCTGGATAGGCATAGTTTGTGAGGGGATTGCAAAAATCTTTGTGGGAATGTAACTTTTTTTTTGTTAGCTTAGACAAGGTGAAAAACATCGTTAGAACTTTACATAAAAGAAAAAGGTACAAAAGCTGTCGGTCGGTACCCTTTTTTTAAAAGGTCGTAATATGTATCATTTAGAAACTAATATGTACACTTTCTGTGTACTAATATGTACTCTTTAGGGTTAAATAAGGTACAAAAGTGTTCCTGTTGAAAAGGTACAACCCCAGTGATTGCTTTTGTACCTTTTTTTTTCTGAGAGTGTAATGATAGTCTGATTGTAACAGTTTGAGCCTCACATTTCAGCATGAATTGTTTTATGAATCTGTCATAATGTGACTTGCAAAGAGGCTGTTAGTACAGGTGAAGAAATTTTAGTGATATTTCAGGGTTCAAGAGTGTAGCGCTGAAACCCTTTTGTAATTATTAATTGTAATTTTCATCCGAAAGTTTTCGCACGTTAAAAAATGAATACAACCTCACGTTATGTCAATCATGTTTACACACTGCCTCTGAAACTTTCGTCCGTCATAAAAAAATTTGGATCGGGTTTGATTTTCTGTGTTTTCGCATCTGTAGCAAGCATTTTGAGAGGTGTTTTGAAAGATCAGAGCCACCGTACAAGCGAACGCCAAAATCCAGAATTGCGTTTGACAAGTTCATGTCTGCAACGCAACCAAAGTTGAACTTGTTTGCCATTAGTGCCTGAAGACATATTGAATGGGTATCTGCAGTATTCGGGTTGCATTCAGCTGAGATGGTTCTCCCTGACCTGGTTGTCACTTGTTGGTACTAGTCATGCAGGGTGTGGGTGAAATGTCAAGTTTTACTGTACATTTATGTTCTGCATTTAAGAAATTCATGGTTGAAATTTATAGTGTCTGGCCTGTCATTTTCATTGCATTTTTCTTCAGGTCTAAAAAGAGTCTTAAATTGGTCATGAAACAGCTGAAGCAGCTGTGTTTGACAAGTTCATCCACTTCGTCTCGCAGTACAAAGCACTGTAAAGGTCCTTGAACACTGAGTTCACAGAAATTAGTGGACTCCAGTAACGTTAGCAAAGCATCAAAGTTTACTGACATCCTAAAGTAAACTTTGAATCGCCCGGGATAATCCCGCAGCTCAGAGGTGCGCACAAAAAGTATTCTCTCCTTCCTCTCTATGTCTTATAATTGGATGGACCCGATATGTCCTTTCTTGTTCTCTTTTAAGAAGAGTGGACAACAAAATCATCATCACTGCTTGAAGATTCCTTGTGTATTGTTTTGCGAATTTTTTCGCAGCGGATGAATTAATACGCATCGGACTCAGTGTGACGAATTTTTAAAATGACGAATACGAAAAAACAAAATTTTCGGACTTTAGCCTGCAATGACCTTTAGAATGGTCACAGATCAGCAATCTCCATATGAGACTGATCGTGCAGACCAAACCGAAAATCGTAGAGACTTGAAATTTGGAGGGATGGTAGTACTCACACCGCCTACAATGTGACCAAGGCTCGCCCCAATCGGCCTGACGGGGGCGCTACGGCGATCAAAAGTACTAAACCGTCAGTTGCAGACTCAAGTGTCTTTTGTCGTTGGAATCCTTGGCTCATGCCAGACAAAATGCACACCAAACTCTATCGAACGCCTGGTGAAATTTTCTGGTGAATACTTTTGCAAATTAGTCCTAGGTTTTTTACCCGATTGGAACCAAGCCAGTGCAGGAAGATTCTCTGGATAGTGAATATCAATCATTTAAAAAAAAAAAAATCTAACTTTTTTCAAACTGAAAAATCAAACTTTTGCCAAAACATTCGAAAGGGGTTAGGGCCACTTTTATTAAAATGCCTGTAACTCTTGAATGGAATGAAATATCTCCGCCAACCTCAGAAAACTCATGTAAGAGCTCAATCTGAGGTCACATGAAAAAAAGAAAACGTGGAGCTTGGCCACTCGGTGGCACTATAAGAGGGAAAAAAAACCCATAAAAATGGCTATAACAACACAACCATTTGTCCTATTAACAAGAAAATCGGTGTGCGTGGTCTTGGTCTGAAGTGCCACAAGTGTCTACAAGGATATTGGCCAACCAAGTTTGAGCACCTGTTAGACAAGGTTAACGGGGCCCGATTGGAACGAAACTTGGTGGGCCTGTTCGACTCATAGCCTCAAAGGTCTAAGAGAAATTTGAAAGAAATCATACGTTAGAACTCCTCATTCCAGACAACTTTGCCTCTAGAACCACTGCTGTCAATCAAATTGTATTTTAAATGATGGAGAAGATGTAAAAAGCCTATGTTTGCGAACTAGCCCTAGGTTTTTCGCTCATTTCAGAAAACACCACTGCAGTACAATTCTTTGGACTATCTAGGCCAATAATGATCAAAAAAATTTTAAAATTTACCCTTTGGGGAGCTATAACAGCGTTGTTTATACAAGGGGCCTGTCCAAATATACCCAAAATCTTATAAAGCCTAAAGGAAAACTCAAAACTTCACAAAACCTGCTGAGAACATGCGACGGGTAATTTTAAACAAGCATGCAAAGTTTTAAGGAGATCGGTAATATCGCTATAATGGTCATAAATGTTAAAAAACATATTTCTATGGTAGGGTAGGGCTTGCAGCTATACTAACTACTGTAACTAATAACTACATTGTTGTATCATTCAACATACAGTATGGAGAGGACATTAACCTGGGGGTCTTAAAGGGATAGTTCACCCAAAAATAAACATTTCGACATTATTTACAAAAAAGAAAAAGTTTTGAAGAATACTTAATGGCTGTTTTAGGCTGTTAGAAATCTATTTTTTAAAGTTGATAATTGGAGTATATTTTACAAACAGCACTTTCAGTCTTTCTCCTTCAAAATTTCATGTTTAATTCATTGTGTTACTGTAATAATTTGAAATAATTTGTTACTTGCAAAGAAAAAATCACTGGGGTTTACTTGCAATTTCTGATTGAAAATCTGGCATTTTTCAACCTAAGGGTGCAAGAAAACCATTTTTTTAATAGTGAATGGTGATAAAAATAAAATATGACCATTTATGGCACAAAGTGGACCTCAGGGAAAAAAAAAAAGAGAATTACATCGATATGACCCGTTAAACTGCACTGCAAGCAGTTTTTTTGTACTAACAAGTATTCGGTTCAACCCGACGGACTGTAATTCTTAATTCAGACATCATTTCCTTTCTTTTCTCTGTCAGCTCTACCCAAACGGTTTTGATTAATTTACACAGGAAGTGCTTGTGAAAGAGATTTATATCACGATTCATCTGCAAAATAATCAAATCATTACCAGCTAATGACAGCGGGATGACGGATGATGTGGATATTTGCCCGGTCCCAGTAACGCTAGCGCCTGTAGACACAGAGGATGCTGGCCCCACATGTCACAGCTACACCGTAATTGTGTTTTGGCTGTTCTGAGATCAGCCGCGCAGACAATCCCCGTCTTAATGAAGTCGTCTGAGGCGGCGGCAATTACTGACTTCTGTCACTATCACCGGGGGCAACGAGGTTTGGGAGAAGCGCTCTCTTTGCTTGAGGGATCCCCCATTGCTTTCAATGGAGTGATGTAGAGCGCTTGTCAAAAGCAACACGGAATATCGGAGGATTAATTGGTCGGAGAAAAGAAGTGGAAAGTCTCTGTCAAGAGAGCGTAATTGAAACTCATTTCATTCTCAGTGTAATCAAACCAGCGCTCCGTTCAATTGTTTCTATTGGTTGATATCGGGCGAGTTATTTGCGGCGTACATTTTTTACAAAGTTTTTTGAAAGAATAAATACTTTTCAGTTCAGCAGAGATGCATTAAATTAATTATAAGTGACAGCAAAGACATTTATAATGTTACAAAAGATTTCCGTTTCACATAAATACTGTTCTTTTGAACTTGTTAATCATCAAAGAATCAAATAACAACAACAACAAAAATGTGTTATGGTTTCTACGAAAATATTAAGCAGTACAACTGTTTTGAACAATAATAATAATAATAATAATAATCATAAATGTTTCTTGAGAAGAAAATCGGCATATTAGAATGATTTCTGAAGGATGATGTGACACTGAAGACTGGAGAAATTATGCTGAAAATTCAGCTTTGATCAAAGAAATGTATTATATTTTAAAATATATTCAAACAGGAAGCTGTTATTTTAACTTGTAATAATATTTTAGAATTTTACTGTATTTTTATCAAATAAACACAGGCATGGTGAGCAGAAGAGACTTCTTTTTAAAAATCTTACAGACCCCCCACAGTTTTTACTGCACTTGTATGCACTTTTTATAAATTTATTATTCAAGAAATTCTATTGAATATATTTACTTTTAAAAATGCTGAAAAAAATTCTGTCATTATTTACATTATATATTTGTTTCTGCCACTAAATAAAAAAAAAAAAAAAAAAAAGGTAATTCTGACTTTTAATCTCACAATTCAGATTTTTTTTCCCTCTCAATTCTTACTTTTTTCTGGGAATTGTGAGATATAAACTTGTAATTGTGAGTTGTAAAGTCAGAATTGTGAGATATGAACTCGCAATTGTGAGAAATAAAGTCAGATTTGTGAGATATAAACTCACAGTTGCCAGTTATAAAGTCAGAATTGCGTGATATAAACTCACAATTTAGACCTTCTCCTTAGAATTGCAAGTTTTTGCAAAAAAAATTTTGATTTTTATTCTCATACAATTGTGAGTTAAATCAGAATTGAGAGATAAATTATGAGAACATCAGGTACAAAATCTGTTACTGGGGTGGTAACTTTTTAAAAATTACTAATATGTATAATTTAGGTAGGAATATGTACACTTTAGTACTAATATGCAGTGTTGGGCATGCTACTTTAAAAATGTAATTAGTTATAGTTACAAGTTACTTCTCACAAATAGTAACTGAGTTAGTAACTGAGTTGCATCATTATAAAAGTAACTAATTACCAGAGAAAGTAACTATTGTGTTACTTAAAAAAAAAAAGTTAAAATATGTCAAATAACTTGGATGCCCCCAATATTAAATATGTCAGATGAATGAAATTTAAATGAAATTAATTAAATTTTAAGTTTACTCACCCAATATCTAAAGCTTAATGGCACAGTTTTTTAAATATCTGAATGTACACTTAGCATCAGTCAAGCTTTATAATATGATAATTATGATAATTTAGCATTAAACTTTAGTAATTAGAACTTTAAAATAACCATGTATAAATGCATAATTGTCATATGAACTTAAAATAGATAAAAAATAGTTTCTATAAAAAAGGGGGGAAAAAACTAAAAATAATACTGAAAAGATCAGTGTTGGGGAAAGTTACTTTTAAAAGTAATGCATTACAATATTGCGTTACTCCCTAAAAAAAGTAACTAATTACGTTACTTAGTTTCTTTTTATGGAAAGTGATGCATTACTTTTATATAGAGATCGACTGATGTATCGATTTTTCCGATTAATCGGCACCGATAGTTGATTGGCGGAACTATTGGTTATCAGCAAAAATCCATGCCGATAATTTTTTCCGTGTTGGGTCCGTTGCTGGAGCAGCTGAGAAGATCGTTGTTATACAGCAAAGTCCCTGTAGTCTTTGTTATACAGCACGAGAGCAGCTTCTAGTGGCGGAAATCACTGACAGCACGTGCCATTTGTTTAGATGTGACACTGCGCGCTGCACAGACCGGGACACTTCAAAGGCGGATTTAAAACATCGACAACGAAACAATGTGTACAGTATACTGTAGTGCATGTGTTTATGTCATTACTAAGCGATGTATTTGTTGACTAGATGCTGCATTAGTGGAGCAAGGACAGCAGTATACTTTTGCCCATTTGGTGATCAAATAAAGTCTTGTAGACTGCCGCTTGAATTGAACGCGACACGTCACCGTGTGTCCCAGATAGCTGCGAGTTCTTGTAGACGCGGCGCTGCACTTTTGCCCATTGTGTGACTAACATATTTCTATATTTTGATTAGATAACCACAAATTTTCTGGAATAGAAGCAGTTAAAGGAGAACTCCACTTCCAGAACAACAATTCACAAATAATTTACTCACCCCCTTGTCATCCAAGATGTTCATGTCTTTCTCTCTTCAGTTGTGAAGAAATTATGGTTTTGAGGAAAGCATTTCCGGATTTTTCTCCATATAATGGACTTCATTGGTGCCCCGATTTTGAACTTCCAAAATGTAGTTTAAATGCAGCTTTAAAGGGCTCTAAACGATCCCAACCGAGGAAGAAGGGTCTTATCTAGCAAAACGATCTGTAATTTTTTTAGGAAAATAAAAATTTGTTTACTTTTTAAGCACAAAAGCTTGTGTAGCACAGGCTCTGGGATGCGCGTCCACGACGCTACGTACTATTGAATCATGTCAAAAGGTCACGCGGAATGTAGGCGGAACTACAGACCCAGTGTTTACAAAGCGAAAGCGCAAAGACTAAGAAAGTGCAAGTCAGTCAAACGCTGTTTACAAACAAAAAGGTACAACAATGTCGAACGATTCTGAAGTTGTAGGAGAAAATAAGATGGAGTTTTTCAACATACTCTACCATTTTGAGCCGGAGTACACAGACAATGAACTTAGACGTGATTCGTAGTAGTGATGAGAAGTTCGGATCATTTCACTGACTCGGACCTTTGAGTCTCGTTCAGCACAATAAAACAATTCTTTTTTCCAGTCATTTCGTTAATTTTGTTCATTTTAGCAAAATCAGCATCACGTGACAGCCCCATAAGATGAACGAACGACTCAAAAAACCCGAAGACTCGAAACAGGTGAACTAATTCCAGTACAGAACCCAATAAGATGTTGCGCATGTGAGACTGAATGAATCACTCCCCGAGATGACTTCCCGAGTCACATTAAAGATTCGTTCAAGAACGACCCATCACTAATTTGTAGCATCATGGACGCGCATCCCAGTTTAGAGCCCTTTGAAGCTGCATCTAAACTACATTTTGGAAGTTCAAAATCGGGGCACCAATGAAGTCCATTATATGGAGAAAAATCCTGAAATGCTTTCCTCAAAACCATAATTTCTTTACGACTGAAGACAGAAAGACAGGAACATCTTGGATGACAAGGGGGTGAGTAAATTATTTGTAAACTGTTGTTTCTGGAAGTGGACTTCTTCAAATTGTGAAAGTACACAATATCCATATGTATGCAATTTCAATACTGTGGCCTTTGTGTAGATATTTAAAGATGGCCATCTTTAGCTTGATTGTTGATGTAATGGTAACACTTTACAATATGAGTCCATTTGTAACATTAAGATTGATAAAAGCTGTAGAATAGAAGTACTGTTCCTTGTTAGAGTGTGTTAATTTCAGCATTTACTGATATATTTTACAAATTTTAGTTGCTTTTGTTAACATTAATGAACAATGAACTAACTGTAATGATCAATATATAATTAATATTAATATATTTTTTTAATTCATTTACAAAGTATAGTTCAGTAGGCTACTTTTTTTTTTTTTTAATAGTAGAGCACTATTTATTTTCCATTCAGTATCCATTTTAAAAACTATCGGTCGATTAGTCGGTATTGGCCAGTATGGTCCAGCCTAGTTATCGATATCTGTAAAATCCAATATTGGTCGACCTCTACTTTTATGTTACTTTTTAAATCTGGGCAGGGCTTGCTTGTTTGTTTTTAATATAAAAAGTTCAGTTCTTAGCAAATGTAAAAGCCCTTTCACACCAAAAAGTACAATAAATAAAGTAAATTCACATCTGTACAGCAGAACTGTAGGAGAAGGAAGTTCAACACTCTTCAGCAATGAGAAAAATTAAGCAGAAATATGAGTTAATCTAAAGTAAGTTTTGCTTCTTAGTATGGTTGAATTGGATCAACAAAGGTCAGAAGCAAAGACATTGGTTAATAAAATGGGATTAAATACATAAAGCAAACAAAAAGTAACTGGCGTTACTTTTCTGAAAAAGTTGCTCAGATATTTTCTTGTGAATGGAAAAAGTAATGTGTTACTTTACTAGTTACTTGAAAAGTAATCTGATTACGTAACTTGCGTTACTTGGAATGCGTGACCCCCAATCCTGGAAAAGTTAACAAAACTACTACGAATTGTACTACTAATAACAATATAAAACTTACTAAAGATTAATTAGCTGCTGGGTTCATGAATATTAATCACGTTGCGTGCATTCACTCAAACTGATTTGCTAAAATCAGAACAGGGATGATAATAGGTGAGCGCCAGCCAATGAGATTGCGGTTTGCGGATTAGTTCCGCCTGTTACCGGAGAATCCGGCAGTACTTAAAAGCCGAAGAATTCCAAAGGAACTCGGTTATTTTGACAGGAAAATACAGCAAAGAATATCTTTCTTTGTGTGTGTTTGAGACAAAGTGACAGCTAGTCGTGTCCCTTCACAGTAGAGCTTACAGTTCGTCAAATACAGGTACGCTTCGCATCCATTCAGATGAATTGAAAAATAAAATGATGATAATATAATAAATTATAGTAGCACCACATTTTATTGTCAGTCACGGTAATGGTGTTGTAACAGGGTAAACAGTAATTCATTTGATTACTTGTTACTGAAAAAAAATAACGCTGTTTATTTATAATGCTGTTATTTCCATCACTGCTAATATGTACCTTTAAGGTACTAAAATGCACCTTGTTGGGGTAAATAAGGTACAAAGGTGACAGCATTAGTACCGTTTTTACCTTAAAATGTAGTGCACACACACAGTTTTGGACTCGTTTTAGGATTTTGACAGCTGTGGTCACTATAAACTGCATTGCTGTACAGGGAAGAAAAACAGGTTTAGAACGAGTAAATGAAGACAGACGTTTAGTTTCTTTAATAGACCTGTTTCTTTAAAAGAAAACGGCATTTAAATCCAAAAATAGGTCTTTTCTGATAAATTTAATAACTTAAAAGTTCATGTTACTTGCAGATTTATTAAAGAGAAAATGGGAAAAATACAGCTTTGCTTAATGTATTGTACGCGCTAAACATCACGTCGCTCTTTGCCACAGCAGTCTTACTGATGTAATACATAGGGGATTTTCTAGAGAAAAAATTAAAGCGATGTCATAAGATGTCTTTTCTTACATGAATGTTAATAGAATCAAGTCTGGACTGCTTTTGATGGACGTATTGAACCCGACACTCACAGCACAAGTTTGTCACAATTCAGCTCATCCCGCGTCGCTGCCCCGATATGCTCGTGATTGACTGGAGCACAGGTGTGCTTTGATGCTTACAGATGTTGTCATGGTTACATCCTGTTTTCCAGCTCGTGCAATTATGCGTAATAGATGAACTTCACTCCTCAGCAAATTAACAACAGGTAAAATGTACCGTAGTCACCGATCGTCTCCAAAGGCGGCGAGTTTTCCCTCATAAAAGCTTTCGCCAAGTGATGTGTTGCTGCTTGTCAGTCGAGTGCTTTTAATGGCAGGCAATCGCTCGCTTTGTTTGCGAACTCCCAACTTCAAACTCTGTGGAATTTGAAGAATCAGTGTGTGGTTTGTCTCTTCAAATTACTGTAATAAAGTCACATTTATCTTAAGCCCAATGCTTCAAACGGGTCATAAATCTGATAAAAACACATGAAAAGAAGCGGTGGAAGGAAAAACCCTCAATGAGCAAATTGGAAACTTTTAGTCTGATTTTGCTTTTAAATATCCCAAAGCAAATATAATAACTTATCATTTATTATCTTTTAGTATCTTTATCAACAAGTGTTATTTTATTACTATCTACATATTTTTATTATTAAATTTTTACATTTATTTTTTAATAAAAAAAATATATATATAAATATATTTTAGTTTATTTAATATTTTTTTTTTTATATGGTTATAGTTGTAGCTTTTGTTAACTGTAATAACCCTGAAGGCAATACATTCTTCTGCTTGTTTTTTTAATATGTCGGCTAATGATGTCCAGCCAGGCAGAGCAAAGTCTTCTCATGCAGGATTCTTTATCTGAGCTGTGCTTATTTGAGTTCAGATGTGTGGTTTAATTAAGCAGGAGTAATGGACTCTCTGCTGCTCGCGTGTCCTGCTGGGACTCAAACATCGCCATCAAATGCATGTCAGTAATTTGGTAGTGAACTGAAGGGGATGAAGATTTAAGTGAACGGTTTTTCTCACACTCTTTCTTTTTCCCCTCCTCACACTTTTTTCACATTTACAGATATTTATCTTGACTATAGTTACAGAATCACATGCAACGTTTGCACTTTCAGAATATGCTGTAATTTTTGTAACATCAGAAAGGGCAGTCAGTGTGTTTGTGTGTGTAATAGAAAAAATACACAAATTAAAAAAAAAAAATTAACACGTGCAGGAATGCCTCCTGACCCATACACTAATCCAAAAAAATTACAAAAAATAAAATGATAATAATAATAAAAAATCATATAGCATATTATTTTTCATACAAAAATTATTAATAAAAATGTTTAAAAAATATCTAAAATATATAAAAAATATTTAATAATTAAACTTTAATATTAATCTTGGCTCCTGACCTGTACACTAATCCAAAAAAATTACAAAAAATTGAAAAAAAAATAAAAATAATAATAATAATAAAATACAGTATTTATAAAATACAGTATATATTTTCATAAAATATATATTAGAAAATAAAATATAATATAAATATAAAATATGCAAATTTAAAAAATATCTAAAATATATAAAAATAAAAAAAAATAAAAAAATTCATTTTAACAGCTCCTGACCTGTACACTATTTCAAACAAATTACAATAAATAAATAAATAGATTTCATAAATTATATATTATAAAATAAAATATAAATATAAAATATGAAAAAAAAAATCATTACTATTGACGCATATGCTTATCCAATAAAAAAAAAAAAGTTTTTCAAAATGAGCATAGAATACAATATAAATATAAAATATGAAAATGTACAAAACAATCATGCCTTTTCACCCATATGCTAATACAGCAAAAATGAACAAAAATAATAAATAGCAATGGCTAGAAATGTCAGTCTGTATCTGTATATAGAACAATAGCTTAAAAATAGTGCACTTTTCTCAAAAAAACTAAAAAAACATAGATTGTAAAATGTACTGTAAGTCATTGATTTACTCATCTAGCACAATAATGTCTGTTTTTTTTTTCTTTTTGTATGTATTAATTTGATTAATGAATTATCATGTCATGTTCATTTTTTTTTTTTAAAGAATTTACAATACTGCAGTTTGCACTTTTTGTCCTATCATTTGTTTATATGACATACTGTATGAGGAATGCAAGTTTTTGTTGAATTTGCTCGTTCATCGGTTTCACACTGTAGAAACCTTTTCTTATCTGGAGAGATCTTCAGATCAACATCCTGTCGAGGCCTGACATGGGTGGTAACACTGAGAACCGGGCTATCGGCGTCTCATACTCTTCTGCTTTCATGTGTAGGGACTGTAAAGAGTGTTGAACCACACCACAAATCCAGCCATGATCAGAAATGTGCTGATCTAATAGCTGCTGGCTCACCATGGTTTTTTGAATGGAGTAATACAGCTGCAATAAACACGCTTCATGCAATGTAGATAAGATCCAGATTAAATGTCACGTCACGTCAAACAACCTGTCCATTTTACCTCATTTATTGCGAACGATAAATTCATTTGTGCCAGAATTTCAGAGTCTGACAAAACATTTCATCTCTCTTTTGAAGTTGAAAAGCATTTATTTTGCATGGTTATGTAGTTTTTTGCATTTATGTTAGTGAAGCAGGTGTCAACTGGTAGGTCGTGACCCAAAAACGGTGACAGGAAAAACATCCAAAATGCAAATAATTCAGCATTTGTGAGTTTCTTTAACTTCTAGTCATTTTGACCCTGAAAAAAGAAAATGTTATTGCGCTGAACTAAAACTAAGTGACTTCCCAAAACAATTTTCATCGTTTTTGGGGATTTTCCCCCATCTTTTTACACTTGTGGTGTTACAAAAAATGCTTCTAAATTTCGTGTTATGCTATATTATGACCAAATTTTGGCTTCAATCATTTCATCAGCTTGTTTTCTTTCAATTAGCACAGGTTTTGTATTTCTTTTTGGACTGATTAATCATATGTATTGATTTGAGCTCATGCACCTCAGTTTTTAAGTACAGCAAACGTCACAATTATTCACGAATAATGCTTTTCCATTGAAAAACTGTTCAGATCAATGAGGCCTTTGATCAGTCACTTCCAAAAAGAAATACTAACCCTATACTACTTAAAAGACAACAAGATTGAATCCAAGAATTGTTGATTTACAAGCAGTTTTACAAGCGATTCCACTCATTTTTGAGGAGAAACGCCCAATTAGGATTTTCAAGGGTTAAAACACGGATGATAACTGTGCTGTTCACATACCCTAAAAACTGTAAATTGTTCAGCAAGAAAAACAAAATAATAAAACATTCTAAAATTAGCCGAAACCTCTGATATTTTGCCCCAGGCGTATTTTTTAGCGTAGTAAATATAACCTGTAATTAAAATGTACCCACTGGATGAAAACAACAGCAGTCTTGCTTCTTCTTCAGCCT